>JAKEYF010000080.1:0-255467 GCA_021527775.1 Lactarius sanguifluus
GGTGTCATACCCTTGACGTCAGTGTCCACTTCCGGGCCCGAAACATAACATCACCCCCTTTTCAGGATCGGGCCCCAGACCGACCACGCTCCAAGACCTCCCTTATCATTGCGATCCGCTGTCCTTCCTCCGCTCCGGGGGCGGGTAAGAGTCCCGTTCGTCCTCGATACGCTTGATGGCGTTTCGCGCGCTCTAGGCGCAGGACGCACTGACGTTGGGTTGATCCCGATCCTCTCGAGCTCCTCCACCTTCTTGCGCAACTCCTCCTCCTTGGCGGGCATATCCCGCCTGAAGGCATCGGTAGCGGTGAATTTCCGCTGTGACCAAGAGGGTCCTTCATACCCAGAAGGGCGGCATCGACGGACTCGCGATAGCTGCTGCTCTGGTCTAAGAAGATCAGGTCGTCGTCCGTGTATGGTGCGGGGGCTGGGTGGTCGTAGTCGGGCACGGCATGTACGGACTTCCCGTACTGCTGGTCGCTGCCCTGTCGGTAGGCGAGGATGAAGGGGTCCGCCGTAAGGACGAGCTGCATATAGCGAGCTGGGTGCAGCCTCCCCTGAGCGTCGCGTATCTGGAAGGGAATGTAGTGGACTCCCCTGTTGTGTTGGTACCCGTGGGGTGGCGGAGTTTCCACCCGAGATCGGGAAACCGGACTGTGTTCCTCTGCCTGATATCGGCGGAGCGTGGGTCGAGAAGCTTTCGGAGCACGCATTGGTCTCCCGTCGGTGGTGCATACCGGCGGGGGTTTCGTCGTGAGTAACTGTGAGGTGAGTCCCATACGTGATATGGCGATTGATCGGGCAATGCTCCTCCGACAAGTACCGGTTGTACTCTCGATCTTCTTGTACCGTAGTTTGGTCCTGATGGGACGGAGGTCGCGTCGGGACGTAACCTTGCGCCGAAGAGGCCCGTGAATGTACAGCTGTAGGGCTTGGCGAAGGAAGGAGGGATGGTACGGGGGAAGAGGGACGACTTCCTGCTGGTTGAAGGGGCTGGGGAAGCGACATGGGTGATAATGCTGGGGCGTCCTGTACGATGAGGGTAGGCTGGACTGAGATGGGGAGCAGGTCGTCGAGGACATAGTGAACTTGTACTGGGGATTGGGACATGAGTGTGGGGAATAGAGAGGGAAGGAGATGGGGACGTCTCTTGGGTTTTCCCTGTGCTTATATGCACTTCCCTGGCGGGGTTCAAATGTTTGAACTCCCTTATCGCTTCATCAGCGAAGACGTCATCCTTCGAGACCCATTGATTATCGGAGTCCGGGTATCCGTGCCACTTTACCAAATACTGCAGTTTCTTGGTTCTGCCGAATCGCCGAGAGTCTAGAATCTTCTCGACTTCGTATTCCTCCTCGCCTCCTTCCAGTTCCGGTGGTGGGCGCTGATAGTTGGGGCCGTGTGTGGGAGTTTCGCGATAGGGGGTCAGAAGGTCTATGTGGAATACTGGGTGGATACTCCACTGCGTGGGAAGTTCTAGACGGTAATTG
Source organism: Lactarius sanguifluus (assembly GCA_021527775.1). Lineage (NCBI taxonomy): Eukaryota > Fungi > Basidiomycota > Agaricomycetes > Russulales > Russulaceae > Lactarius > Lactarius sanguifluus. Next base: position 1,490 of record JAKEYF010000080.1, read on the forward strand.
ACTGCGGACATCACCTGGGTGATCTGGAATGGTCCATGCCTCCTGGGCGCAAGCTTTGTGGTTGGCTGGTTGGTACGTAGGTGGCGGCCTTCTAGCCATACTAAGTCCCCAATTTGGTACTTGGGCGTATCTTTGTGTTTGATCCAGCCCTGCTGCGCTTTGATCATCAGTTCTTGGGCGCGCGTTCTAGCCTCTCTGAACTGTTTCAGGCATAGTGCTACTTGAGGGATCGGTGAGGGACGGTCCGTCCAATCGGCTCGCGGGTTATATCCCATAAGGAGGTTGAAGGGGGATTCCTTTGTCGCTTCGTTAGGCCAGTTATTGTGGGTGAATTCGGCCATTGGGAGGTATTCGGTCCAGTTATCCTGTCGTTTGTTGACCCAGAACCTGAGGTATTGTTCCAGCCACTGGTTGGTGCGTTCTGACTGACCGTCTGTGCGAGGGTGGTAAGCCGTGGAAATGTTCTGCTCGATACCCAGTATCTTGCACAGTTCTCTTACAAACTTGGAGGCGAATCGGGGATCTCGGTCACTGATGATACGCGACGGTAGTCCGAACCGGGTGAATATGTGTTTTACGTACAAGGCTGCAGTTCCTTCTGCCATGATTTCCTCTAGGCATGGTATGAATATGGCTGCTTTGGAGCAGTCGTGGTCTGTGATCGTCAGTATCGAGTCGCACTCTTCCGATTGTGGTAGTTTGGTGATGAAGTCGAGCGCTATGGTTTGAAACGGGGTTGCTTCCGGTGTTGGAAATATCGGTTGTAGAGGGGCTCGTGTGGGTCGGTTATTAACCTTGATCCTCTGACAGTCGGCGCATCCTTTGACGTAATCCTGGGTTTCCTGCCGTAGACCCGGCCACCAGTAGTATCGTTCCACCATTTTGATTGTTCGACTGATCCCTGGGTGTCCGTGTACCGGTGGGTCATGGTGTACCTGGATGATGCGCCTTCGTTCGTGTAGATCTCCTGTCACCACGCGTCTTCCGTCTTTGTACCATGTCCCTTCGATTCTTTTGAGTTTGTGCGGGTCTACCCATTTCTTGATCGTTTGTTCTTCCTGGGTGTATACTGGGTATGTCGTTCCCATTTCTAAAGTGTCGATGGTTGTTCCTGTGCGAGTGGGGTTTTCTGTGGTGTCGATGACGTTTGCTCGAACGAAGATGTGGTCTGGTAGCACCGTGATATGTTCATTGTCGTTTTCTCCCTGGTCGTAGTCTGGTCGTCGTGATAGGGCGTCTGCTCGTCCGTTTGCTGTGCCTTTGATGTGGTGAATCTCAACGTCGTATTCTGACAGTTCCAGTACTTCCCTTGCTACTCGTCTGCTAATCTTTTGTGGGGATCTCCAATATAATAAGTTCATATGGTCGGAGAAGACTTTGATCTTGTGTGGTGACCCGGCGAGGTATTGTCGCCAGTTGCGTAGGGCTTTTACAATTGCGAGGAGTTCCAGGTCGTAGATGTCGTAGTTTCTTTCGGCTGCGTTCAGAGTGTTTGAGTAGAATGCGATGGGGTGTCATTTGTTGTTCGCATCTCGTTGGAGGAGTACCGCTCCCACTGCGTATCCTGAAGCGTCTACTTCCATTTCGAACTGTTTGTCTAGTTCCGGATGTTTGAGTACCGGTTCGCTTGTTACTAGGCTCTTGAGTTTGTCGAACGCTTGTTGTTGTTCCGTTCCCCATTGCCATTCCGTGTCTTTTCGGGTCAATTTGTTGAGGGGTCGTGCATGCGTGGCAAAATTTCTGATGAAAGCACGGTAGAAGTTGCAGAATCCCAGGAATGATCGTACTTGCTTTACGGTTTTTGGAGTTGGCCAATCTTTGATGCCTGAAATTTTGACGGGGTCCATGCGGATCACCCCCTTTTCAATGATTACCCCCAGGTAATCGAGGGAAGAAGAGTGAAAGGTGCATTTCTCTGGTTTCAGGTATAGGTCGTGTTGTTCCAGTAGGTCCAGTATGTCGTGCACTGCTTCAGTGTGCGCTTGTTCTGTTGAGGCAGTTGCGACTCCAATGTCGTCCATATATACTTGGATTATTGTCCCTTTGGTTTCGTGGTATTCGATGAGGGGTTTGAATATGTGGTTCATCATCGTTTGAAACGTGGAGGGGGAGTTGGTCATTCTGAAATACATTACCAGTGGTTCGAAGAATCCGTGTTTGGTTTTAAATGCCGCTTTTCCCTGGTCTCCGTCTTTGATCAGTATGTTGTTATACCCCCATCGTACGTCGAATTTGGAGAATATCCACCTGCCGCTCAAGTCTGCAATTAGTTCTGGGATTAGCGGGAGTGGGTATTGGTTGCGTATGGTCCATTTGTTCAAGGTTCGATAGTCCTGTACCGGGTGTAGTTTTCCGTCCTTCTTTTTGACGAAAAAGAAAGGGGATGCGTACGGAGATTTGGAGGGTCGTATGTATCCTTTTGCCAGTTGTTCGTCCAGGAATTCCTTTAGTGCTTTGTCCTCTGCCTGGTTTACCGGGTATATTTTGCAGTCGATTGTGTCCGGTGCGTCAGGTTTGAGTTCTATGGCGTGGTCCCATGGTCGGGAAGGGGGAAATCTGTGGGATTCCTCTTCGCTGAATACCTTTGCGTGTCTTTGGTATTCCGCTGGTATCTCCTTTTTCTCTGTGTACTGTTGTGCTAATATTGCCATTTCTGTTGCGGTAGTTCGTAGGTGTATGGGGAGTGACTCTTCCTCCAGTTCTTGATATATCTGGTTGTTAGTGTTGTCCGTGTACTGGGTAATGAGTCGTCGTATTTCGGTTAAGTTATTGTGTCGGGGGTTTGTCGTTCGTAGTATGATGGGGTATTGTTTGGTGTCCAAAGTAGCCGTTGCCCATTGAATCCTTGGTTGGAACGTAGCTAGCCAAGGATACCCAAGTATGAGGTCTTCCCCTCCTACGTTGGTTACTAAGAACCTAATATCCTTCTGTTTCCCGTCAGTCTGGATGTTTAGGTCTATGTAGTGGGTGATTTTCCCCCCTTTGTTGTGTGTCCCATCTATATTCCAGATGTTTCGGGGGCGTTCTAGTTCTTTGGTTCCTAGACGCATTCTTTTGATGAAGTCCGGGTGTATGAAATTGTCTGTTGCCCCGGAGTCGACTAGTGCTTTCTTTTCGGCCATGAAGTAACTCGTGCGGATCGAAACTGGGACATGCATAGATCGATAGTGCGTTATGAACGATGAGTTACAATTGACTGCCCTCACCCAGGCCATTGGGTTCAGGCGTCCTGAAAATCCGGATTCCCTGCCATGTTTCTGGCAAACATTTCTCTTCCTTCCTCCTCTAGGTTCGCAATTCTGCCCATTATGTCCTCTACCCGCTGCTGGGAAGTGGTGCCGCTATTGACTTGTGCGGGCTCATTGAGGTTGATGAGTGGTTCCCCTGCGACGCTCTGTGGAGCGGAGGGTATTTCCTCGATGTAGGCGGTTCTTCCTTGGAGTGTTCCGCGGTTGCGCGGTTGGCGTGGCTGTGTACATTCTCGTGAGAAGTGACCTTTCTGGTTGCAGTTATAGCAGGTGACGTCCCTGCTGTTGAATATTCCTCGTCCACCACGTCCTCTACTCATGAACCCTCCGCGGGGTGCGAATGGCGGTCGTCCTTGAGTGTAATCCCTCCATTCTTGGGGGTTGTTAGGGTTCGCCTCTTCTGATCCCGCGACTCTGGCGCGGATTCTTCCTGGGGTAGTATCCATTGCGTCTGGGTGGCTGCGGTATTGCTGCCATCCTTGTTGCCTTGTGGGGGGTTGGAAGCGCGCTGGTTGTCCTTGTTTGGGGCGTGTGTTGCTTGGTGGTTGTCTTCCGAAACCGTCTGTGCGAGCCTTCATGTGGATGTAGCGTTTTTGTTGCTCGATGGCTGCGGTTTTCCACTGCTGGTAGGTGTGGGGACTGTGGAACTGGTACGTGTTTCGGTAAAGGTCGAGTGGTAGTCCTCTGGTGAACTTGTCCAGGACTAGGGGTTCGTCTAGTCGGTAGTCAGCTTGTCGGACTAGCTTTTCGAATTTAGTGACGTAGCCATCTATGTCTGTTCCTGTCATCCTGAATCCTCTATCCAGTTCTAGTCTGGCTCTTTCTTGTTCCATATTGTCGCGGAACTGTCTTTTGAAGGCGAGCTCTACTCCTGCCCATAGCCAGGTGTCGTAGCGGTCGATGTAGAGTTTGAAAGTCCGGTTGAGTCCGGTTTTTTGCCCAATTTGGCAGCAACCGGACCGAGACCGGTTGGTCCTCCAGCCTGAATTTTGCAACTGCAACTGCAACTGCAGCCAACCGGTTTTTACCGGTTGCTTCATTATTTTCAATCCCTCTCAACCGGTTGTAACCCAACCCGGTTGCAGTTGGTTGTAGTCGGCTGGGACCGGTTGCGACTTACTAGAACTGGGGCACCGTACCAGCAGTCGCGTGTAGTGTAGCAGACTAACTACTAAACAATGTAATTACTTCTAACTAATAATTATACAGCCCGCTGCATCCCCCCCACCGCCATCTGTGTCATCGTCGTTGCTGCCGCGGTCCGCTGTGTCGTAGTTGTTGTTGGGATGGTCGTCGTCGTTGCTGCCGTGGCCCGTTGTGTCGCATCTGTTGCATCCAAGTTGTTGTCCTCGGCCTCCCGTCATGTATTGCGTCGTGTGTTGTGTGTGTCGCCGTCGTCACCGTCGTCGTCGTCGTCGTCGTCGTGGTTGTTGTTCGCTGTTGCCTCGGTCTTCGCCTCGCTGTCGCCGTTGTCGAGTTGGAGTCGGTGCGCCTCGCACCTCGCCTTTGCGGCCCAGGCGACGCAATCGGACTTGCGGTGCCAGTGGTGGGGCGGTGGCGGCACCGGTTGGCAGCTTGATCGGCTTGGATCGGCGAAGTCGTTGATGTTGATGATGTCGTCGTTGTTCGTTGTTCTGGGTAAGCACTCGGCCGTCACAGCTAAGTCACAGTTCCCTAAAGCATGAGTACGCGTGAGTAACAAATGGCCCGGGTACTGCCGGTTTGTTCGCTGCACGTGCGTACTGTATTACCACCTGCTATCAACATCAACAACGACCGACCACGACCACGACTCGATGCACCTCCCCGACGCAGCCCCGCTACACGCGCTACCGACTGCCACCAGCCCTGCCAATGCAGTGGCCCCAACTACGACAATGGTGGCAACAGCAGCGACGGCGATCACAACACCACGACAAGGCGACATCAACTGCCACAACACCTGGGTGATAGTCGACAGCAAGGCGAAGTGGCAGTGTCAATGGCAACGGCAACGACAACAGCAAGACCGACGATGGTGACTGACGACGACGACGACGACGACGACGATGACAGCTATGACTACGACTATGACTACGTGACACGACAATGACAGCAAGCATTCTCATAGCCATTAGCTTAGTGTAGCTAGTAGTAGTAGTGATGTTTTAGTATATTACAACCCAAATAAAAATATGTTTTGAACTATAGTACTGCACCCATAATCGGGTTGCAACCGGTTGAAGTCGGTCGCAACCGGTTGGAGAATCCAACATACTCGCAGCGACCCAACCGCACATTTTTGTGCTGGGCCCCAACCGCGACCAAAAGTCCGGTTGTTTTCGGTTGTGGTCCGGTCTGGTTGCAGTTTTTTCCAGTTCAAGCAACTGAACTTTCAAAGACTAGGTCGATGTGACCGTCGAGCCATTTCTGGGTTTCTGTGGTCCATTCGTCGACCAGTGGTCCCTGGATGTAAGTGAGGAACATCATTGCTTTGACGTAGGGGATCTGCAGGCTTCGATTTGCGAAGTTGACTCCCACGTATCGTTTCCACTGGGTGAGAAATGCTTCTGCTTTGTCGCGGTCTCCTGTGAACACCATTGGTTCTTTCCCTATGAATTTGTCAGTGGTCGCGTTGTTGGGAGCTGCGGTGGTGTTGATGGGTTGTCCTCCGTCGTCTCCTCCTCCTCCTCCTCCATTATTTCTGTCTTCCGGGTCTCCTCCCGGAGGTCCTTGGTTCTCTGGTTCTTTGAACAGTGCTGTCCTAGCGTGGGTTTCTTGGGTGATTGTTTGAGACATGTTAGTGGGGATAGACTTAGCGATTTCCTCTAGGGTGGTTTCTTCTGTCTCGTCTTTGATGATTCGGATTTCCTCGGGGTTGCTTGCGAGTGAGGGGGACGGTGCTGGGGTCTTGGGTGTGGGTGATCGGGCTGGTTCTTCCTCTTGTCCGTCGATTGTGCCCCACTGGTCTCTGGTTACTACATTGTTGACTGTGATGTCGAGGTTGAGGCTGGAGGTTGCGGGTCGTATTATTTGGTATTTGTTGTGGAGGTCGTCCCACTTGATTTCGGTCCAGCAGGTGTTCTCGAAGTTGAATTCTACTGGTATGATCTGCTGCTGGTTCTGTTGGTTATAGTAATAGGTCACGTAGCCTGGGTCCTCTGCATTGTCTTTCCAAAAGGCGGATTGTAGGTATCTTTTGGGTACGTTTCGTTCTCCTCTCCTGTCTATGTGGTAGGGTCTGAATGGCACCCAGTAGTCCTTGGTTGTCTGTAGTCTTTGAAAGTCCAGTTGCAGGAACTGAAAAAGACTGCAACTCAACTGAACTGCAACTGGAAAAAACCGGACTTTTGGTTGCAGTTGTACCTAATCCTAGAATGTATCAGTTGCAGTTGCCCGAAATGGCAGCTGACCTCCAACCGGTTGCAACCGGTTGCAACCGATTTCTTAGTCAGCAGGTGATTGGGCTGAATTTCTGATCAAAATGAGCCTAAGATCACCCAAATCGGCCAAAAACTGAGCAAGTTATGATCAAAACAATCATTTTACTCATAACCTTTGCTTTTTTTGGCTGTTTTACCTAATTATTTTTTCATTATAAGGCAGTTGCACTTAGAAATTTATTATAAGTACCTATTAACACTAATTATAAGTTGTTTTGACTCAGTTTAGACCAGTTTCAGATAGATTAAATAACATTCAGTTGGGTCCAGTTGCAACTGGTGCAGCTGGTTTTTTTGCAGTTTTTTGCAGTTGCAGTTGAGGTTGCAACAAATTTCATTTTTTGGCAACCAGTTGCAGTTGCAGTTGGACCAAATATGGTCAAAAAACCGGACCCAACCGGACTTTCAAACCCTAGTTGTCTGGAGATTGGCCACGGTGGATCTTGGTCTTAATGTAACGTCTACCACGGACGTCTGCCTGACTTAGGCTTCTCGGGTTGTGGCGAATCTAACGAGAGGGTAGAAGAGGCGATTGACTCTGCTCTGCGGATAAAACTGAGGGTGTGGGAATAACTCTCCTGCTAGTCCTCGATATGCGTGGAGATCGTCTCCTTGCGGTACACCGATGGGGATAGTGTCGGAGGTTTCGAGTTCGTCCCAAGTGTCGTGGTCGATGATATAGAAGGTGCAGTAGGGGGACGCCACGCGTTCATTGAGATAGAGGAAGACTTGGTGACAGATAGCGTCGAGAGGATAATCCACTGTCCACGAAGGGAACGTCGGGATAAGTCACAGGGGACCCCTTGGTCTCGGGGGTATGCTGGACGACTCACTTAAAGGGGGAGATCCCTATAGAGCGAAGAACTAGTAGTGGTATTGGAAGAAGACCAAGATGCCGTTCTTGGTCTTCACAGCTCTTTACTTATACAGTTACGCGTGGGCTTTCAAGCGCCACTCCAATCCGTACTAGCCAATAGCGTAAGTACTGTGAACCCTAGTACAGCTATCCTAGTATGAGTCACATTCCAAGTCATGATCCGATCCATTATCGTACACAATCACATGCGCCGGAGCTTACCCGGCTGACTGATCTCACAAGTCCATGACGATATACTGCTGACGCGGTGTCATACCCTTGACGTCAGTGTCCACTTCCGGGCCGAACGTAACACACATGGTACGTGGTTCCCATCCCATGATCAACGAGAATGGGGAATGCTTGGTTGTGGCGTTTGGCCACGAGTTGTGCGCGAATTGCGCCACTGGGAGTGCCTCCGCCCAGTTATCCTGTTGCACATTACTCCAGTGGCGAAGATACTGTTCTAACCACTGGTTGGTCTGCTCCGACTGTCCATCCGTCTGCGGATGATATGCGGAGGAGATGTTCTGACGGATCCCCAGCGTCTTACACAAGTCCTTCATGAAGGTGGACGTGAAGCGCGGGTCTCGATCCGTGATCATCTTTCGGGGGATGCCATAGTGCGGATAAACGTGGTGAAGGTAGAGCCGTGCCACTCCTTCCGCAGTAATCGTCTCATTACATGGGATGAAGATGGCTGCTTTCGAACAATCGTGGTCGGTAATGGTGAGGATAGAGTCGTATCCGTTCGATGGGGGTAGCTTCGTGATGAAGTCCATCGTCACGACTTCAAATGGTTCGGCATCGGGGTCTGTGGTGATAGGGAAGAGGTGTGGCTTTTGTCGGTGGGGGTTGATCTTGTTGGCTTGGCACGTCGCACAACCTTTGACATAGTCTTCCACGTCCTTTCGCATGTTCGGCCACCAGTAGTCACGTCGCACCAACTCTAGCGTGTTTGCAATCCCTGGATGGCCCATGCTCGGTGTGTCGTGGAAAAAGGTAATTACCCCCCGTTTAAGATCATTGTCGCCCACGACAACGAGAGCGTCTCCTTTCCACCAGAGACCTTGGTGTTTTTTCAGGTTGTGGGGTTCGACCCACACGAGGACGGCTTTTTCGTCCATGTTCTGTGCTATCTGCGTCCAGATGTCCATGTCGTGTATTGACATCTGGGTCGCGCGTATGAATCGGTCAGCGGGGAGGACGATTACATCGTTGTTGTCCTCCTCATTGGGCTCATAGTCAGCTCGTCGCGAAAGGGCGTCCGCGCGACCGTTTTTTATACCAGGTACGTGCTTCAGTGCGAAGTTGTACTCCGATAACTCCAAAAACTCGCGTGCCACTCTTCGGCTGATTTTTCGGGGGTCTTTCCAATACTGCAAATTGGCGTGGTCGGTGTGGATGATAATTTTGTGAGGGGAGCCGACCAGGTAGGTACGCCAGGCTCGTAGCGCTTTGACTACCGCTAGTAGCTCCCTATCGTAGATGTCATAGTTGCGTTCCGCTTCCGTTAGTGACTCAGAGTGGAACGCAACCAGATGCATGCGTTGATCAGGTCCTAATTGATTAAGTACTGCCCCAAGGGCCACGTTGGACGCGTCTACTTCGAGCTCGAATGGTTTCGTGAGGTCGGGGAAGAGGAGCGTAGGTTCTTGGCCAATGCTTCGTCTGATATTATCGAACGCATCCTGCTGGTCCTGGTCCCAGCGCCAGGGGGTATCTTTCTTTGTGAGGTCGTGTAGCGGGCGGGCGAGGGTGGAGAATTAGGGTTTGAAAGTCTGGTTGGGTCCGGTTTTTTGACCATATTTGGTCCAACTGCAACTGCAACTGGTTGCCAAAAAATGAAATTTGTTGCAACCTCAACTGCAACTGCAAAAAACTGCAAAAAAACCAGTTGCACCAGTTGCAACTGGACCCAACTGAATGTTATTTAATCTATCTGAAACTGGTCTAAACTGAGTCAAAACCACTTATAATTAGTGTTAATAGGTACTTATAATAAATTTCTAAGTGCAACTGCCTTATAATGAAAAAATAATTAGGTAAAACAGCCAAAAAAAGCAAAAGTTATGAGTAAAATGATTGTTTTAATCATAACTTGCTCAGTTTTTGGCCGATTTGGGTGATCTTAGGCTCGTTTTGATCAGAAATTCAGCCCAATCACCTGCTGACTAAGAAATCGGTTGCAACCGGTTGCAACCGGTTGGAGGTCAGCTGCCATTTCGGGCAACTGCAACTGATACATTCTAGGATTAGGTACAACTGCAACCAAAAGTCCGGTTTTTTCCAGTTGCAGTTCAGTTGAGTTGCAGTCTTTTTCAGTTCCTGCAACTGGACTTTCAAAGACTATGGAGAATCCTCGGATAAACCGCCTATAGAAGTTACAGAAGCCAAGGAAGGCGCGCACTTCTCTGAGGCTTTTCAGGGCTGGCCATTCCAGGATTCCCCGTACCTTAACTGGATCCATTCGGACATTTCCGTGCCCGATGATGAGTCCGAGGTACTCGATTTCTAGCACCTCGAACTCGCATTTCTCTGGTTTAATGTACAGGTCGTGCTCTTTGCAGAGGCACAGTGCCTCATGCAGCACGTTCCGATGTTGGGCGTGGTCGAGGGCGGTGGCGATTAGGATGTCATCCATATAGACAATCACAAGCCCGAGTAGGATAAGGTCTCGGAAGATGTAATCCATCATCGCCTGGAAGGTCAACGGGGAGTTGGTGAGGCCGAAATACATGACCAGGGGTTCGAATAGTCCCCGGTTCGTTTTAAATGCTGCCTTATGTTCGTCTCCAGGTTTGACCCGTACGTTGTTATAGCCCCATCTAACGTCAAGCTTGGAGAACAATCGGGCTCCTCGTATGCGATCGATGAGTTCAGGGATAAGGGGAAGGGGATAATGGTTTCGGACGGTGATCTCGTTCAACCGCCTGTAGTCCTGGACGGGTCTCAGCTTCCCATCTTTCTTTTTAATAAAGAAGAACGGTGATGCGTAAGCGGACTTGGAGGGTCTGATGTACCCTTTGTCAAGCTGCTCGGTGAGGAACGTGGTGAGCACCTCTTCTTCGTTCTGTGCCAGCGGGTACACTTTACAATCTAATGCTGGCGGGGCATTCGGTAGGAGGTCGATGGCATGGTCCCACACTCGTGAGGGAGGAAATCGATGTGACGCCTCCTCACTGAACACTTTACGGTGTCGCCGGTACTCCGTGGGTACCAGTTCTTCGAATGTGCGTTCGGGTCTCTTTGCCGCCTCGCGCTGGGCTAATTCTGAGGCGGTCGTTGTCTTTCGTAGGAATGTGATGCAGGGATCCCGCTCATCATCTATGAGCTGTTCCCACGCCTCCTCGTCAAGTTCATACGTCTCCAACGCCCTTATGGATGCTTCCATAGGCGTGGCTTCGTCTGACAGATGAAGGCTGGAAATAACGACCGGTTGAAACTCCTCGTTCAACGTCGCTTCTCCCCATCGTATCTGTGGCTCGAAAGCCGTGAACCAGGGGTACCCGAGGATCACTTCGTCTCTTCCTAAGTTTGTGATTAGGAAACGAAGCGTCTTGGTCTCCTCCCCTGTTCTTACGGTGAGATCGGTGTACTGCGTGATCTCTCCGTCCTGGTTGCTCGTTCCATCCACGTTCCAAATGCGGATGGGATGCGAGACGTTTCGGGTGGATATCTGTAGTTGTTTGAGCAATGTTGAACAAATGAAGTTGTCGGTTGCTCCTGAGTCCACTAGGACTTGTCGTTCGGCCGTCGTGTGTGCAGATTTAAACAGAACTGGGATTCGCATGGATCGATATCTGCTAGTGTACACGTTTAGATTTAACGCTCTAGCCCAGGCCGCCGGGTTCAAGCATCGGGAAAACCCTCCTTCCCGAATAGTTTGTCCACCATGAGGTCTCTAACCTCCTGGGTCTGCGCTTTCATCGCAGCGATCTGCACATCCGCCTGCTCTTCATTCGAAAGTACGCGATTAGAAGATACGGCGACAGTAGTGATGGTGGGAGTTGATACGTCTGGAGCCGGGGTAAAGGAGGGGGATCTGAAGGAGGAGGCAGTAGCTGCGCGCGTTCCCTTTTGTGGGCAGTTACGCGACAGGTGCCCTTGAGCACGACATCTAAAACATCATCCCTCCTTCTGAAGCTGGGCCCGGTCTCCGTCGGTAAGTGCCACGGAGGCTTGGGCGCGTCCAACATCCATGGCATTGGGGTTTCGGTTCTGTTTGAGGGCCTGGACCCACTGCTCTCGGCTGTGTCCACTCTTCTTTCCGCGCTGGGATCTGTTCTTTCCCAGGCGGTCCTTTAAAACCAGATATTCAGCCTGCTGTAGACGAGCGGCCGCCTTCCAATCATCCCATGTAATCGGATGTTGGAAGCGTGTGGCGTTGATTACTAACTGGTCTGGGAGTCCATCCTGGAACATGTCCAGGGTCGTGGCTTCATCGGGGTTATACCCAGCTTTGTGGACTAGGTTGGAGAACGTAGCCACATAGGTGTCGATAGGGATGTCAACGAGTTAGACTCGTCTATACTCGTTTAGCTGTATCTCCTGAACCAGTGATCGTACAGGTTTGAAATTTGGAATGCGAGCAGATATACAAAATGCCTGCTTGTATGCCAAATTTCAGACCTGTACGATTACTGGTTCAGGAGATACAGCTAAACGAGTATAGACGAGTCTAACTCATTGACATCCCTAGGTGTCGATGTCTTTGCCCTTCATGGTCAGAGTTTGCAAACTCTTCCGGGCCTTTGTTCGTTCCGCCGTATCGGTATATGACTGCATAAACCGATCGCGGACGGTGTTCCACAGGTTCATCTCAGTCATCAGAACTCCTGTGTTTCGCTGGTCCTCGAGCCAAGCGAACTGCTCTGTGACCCAGTCGTCGACAAGGGGTCCGCGGATGTAGGAAAGAAAGGTCATCGCGCGAGGGTAGGGGATAGCGAGCTGGTCGACGGTGGGGTTCATTTCTCGATATAAGTTGAACGCAAGCATGAATTGCTTGCTTTTCTCTCGGTCTCCGTTGAACTCGGGGGGTGGGTTCCCCCCTAAGCGTCCGTGTCCTCCGGGTGCGGGCGGGATCGCGGCTGGTGCGGCTCCGGCGGGGGGAACAGGAGCACCACCTGCTCCACCGCCCCCGCCTCCTCCGCCACCTGCACCGCCTGCTCCACCGCCTGGCGCACCTCCTCCACCAATGCCGCCACCCAGGAGACCTCCTCCAGGAGCTGCGCTTCCACCTCCAGGAGCCGCTGCTCCACCTGACGGGCCGCCGCTAGGAGCGCCTCCACTACCAGAAGGAGCTGGTCCTCCGCTGGTAAGGGTTGTGCTGGCCGAGGCATGGGTTTGTGACATGGACTGGGGTGTGGGTTGAGAACCAGGTAGGTCTGGGGGATTTATGAACAGAGAGGGGGTGAACGTGGCTGTTGGCACCAAGACACTAGGTGAATTATCGGGGTCGGAGTCAATGTCAATCCCTTTCGGGTTATGACTCTTTAGTGGCCCAACGTTCAATTCAAGCGGTACTGGTTTGATAGTGTACCAACTTCATTCGTTCGGTGAGTAATCAATGTAAACCCAGAGACGTTTGTCTTCTAGGTAATGGATCTGGTGATACGCTTTCTTTTTTGGGTTGAAGATATAATATCCTTCAACGCCGTTGATTTCTGCCCAGACAGCTGCTCCTTTGATACGGTCAGAGAGCTCGTCGGTTGTAAACCGAGTGATATATTCTGGGTGGAACGTGGATCTGGCGTGACTAGATGTCGCCACTGTGAGAGACTTGACTTAATGTAACGCCACCACAGGGGTGTTAAGTACGACGTGTACTTCGGTTAAGTCACGGACGGTAACGGGACGGGAGGAAGTCAGTTACGACTTAGTACGATGGTGAACAAGTACCACTTGGCCTCCGTGGACACAAGGGTAATAGCAAAGACAGGCTCAAGCGCAACGGCGAGCGAAACAGGGGAGTCAAGCGAACGTGCGACTCAAAGGGTCGGGTCGTGAGAACAGACAGCGGTGTGGTATTACACAAGAAGTCAAGTCTACCGTACAAGCTCGGTAGCGTGAGACTTATATACTAGTACACGATGTTTGTCAGAGACAAACATATGGCGCGATCCTAGGATCCGGGTCCTAGAGAGCTAACAAAGGGGTAGTATGAAAAGAGAACAAGGGAATCCCGCGGGACGACGCGTGGATCAGAAGTCGTCAGCGGGTTCTGGAAGTCGCGCCACGGGGCGTCGTAACGGTCATGCGCTAGGCGCGAGATAAGAGCCGAGGCGCGGATCGAAGCGGATCATATCGTAAAAGTACAATGGAAGGTCGGCACAGAATATGAGTCATGGGATGCAAAAGGACGGAAGAGAAAGCAGAAGGGAGAAATCGTAACATATATGGCTCTTATTGTTCTTTATTGTTAAGATACCGGTATTGTCTGCTTTAGGCAGCTATTGTTCTCTGCCCTCCAATGGCATTTCTCCCTCTGGCGCACAGACCACATGTATTGTGTTTGGGTCACCAGTGCGCACAGACCATTCTTAGCTAAGCGTCCTGTATATAAGGACTGCTGTTTACGCTACAACACTTCAGAGTTCCTTCACCCTCTGAAGTGTAAGTTCCTTTCTTCTTTACTCTACTATACCTTTTACTCACAGACGTTCTATAGAACTTGTCTCTTAGGTGTGTAGTAGTAATATACAGAGTTCCTTCACCCTCTGAAGTAACTTGTCTCTTAGCTCTTTGCTATCACTCCTCGCTTGTTAGTTCTGCGCTTCAACATATTATAGGTATAGTAGATATCAGTAGTAATTGCAGACTTGTAGCTGTTGTAGACCTTGTAGTGGTGGTAGATATGGTAGCTGTTGCAGTTACAGTAGATACTATAGTGTCTAGACTTGTAGTGATTTCTAGGGAGCATGTCTGAGATATGCAAGGTTTGGGGGGTGTAAGTGTCATGAGCAGTTGTGCAGGCCTCCGCAGGGCATGAGATGTTGTATATAGGTCCACAGTGGTCATGGGTGCGTTGGTGTCAAAAGACTAGAGCCATGTGCAAGTGCAGCGATGTCGGGAGAGGGAATGGGGTCAGCTGGTTGCAGGTGGTTGGAAACAGTTGCACATGTGTCAGTGCAGCACAAAACCTCACATGGGTGGCCGCCAGGATCGGGGACGCGTTACGATTGAGTTGCTAAGGCTGCACACAAGTGCGGCATGCTGAGGAGCACAAATGATGAGCTTCACTGAGCTCAAAAGTCCAAAATCTGTGAGGGAAAGTCTCTGCTATAACCTGAGGTGTAAAGTTGTAATTACATGGCCTATATACTAGGGAATGTAGGCTAAGGAAAAGGGTGCATTAGATAAACAGGGGATAGGTAAAATGCGAAGGGAAGGGTCCGGGGCAAGTGGGAGACCGAGCGCGCACAGAGAGCACAGGAAAGCGGCAAAGTGTGGGAATGCGGCGCTTAGAAAGCGCTTTCTGCACTGGACCGGAGAGAGTGGGAAAGCACGAGAAAGCACAAGCAAGTGCGGGAGCGTAGAGTACTGTTGGAAACTGTGAAAATCAGTTGTATCACTGGCGGGTATGGAATACCCACTTGGGTTCACTTTCGGGCTCACTCAACACTCAAATATATTTCAGCATGTATGTTTAATACATTACTGTACTACTTGTAAACTACAAAGGCTATCGTACCCCTGCTTGCCTCGCTGCTGTCGGTGTCGTGGGGACATGGCGGGGCTTGCGTGCCGCCGTGTTAGCGCCATAGTGACGTGGCAGGGCTTGCAGGCTGCGTCGGTGTCGTGGCCTCGCGACGATGCCGTTGTGCTGTTGGTGTCGTAGCCTCTGAGGCAGGTGTCGTGTCCTTGCCACGTCCCATTGACGTTGTAGTGTTGCTGGACCAAGTCGGTGTCGTAGCCTCACGGCTGTGCCATAGGGCTGGGGTGCCGTGTTGATGTCGTGTCCCCCAGCCCGGCGGACATCAATACGAGGTTTCGCGCAGCGTGGAGACCTGCACGACTGGTTTCGATGCTTCGCACCTGTGCTCATAACCGGTATGGTTTTTGCAGGTTGTCAGGTTGTCGCATCGTGACATGTCATCGCGAGCCATCGTGTCGTCGCGGCGGATCAGCGATGGCGGTGTCTTGCCCGCACGGTGTTGCAGTGATCGGTGAGGAAAAGACAACCTGCAACATTAGCAAGAAACAAACAAAACCAAAAATGATAACAATACCTTGATGCACTGAGCTTGGTCCCAGTGCGTCATCTACTGTCTTGACCACGAGTGAGGATGTGAAGGGTGAGGAAAAAATAATATTAGCGAGACGAACAAGACGGAAAAAAAAAAAAAACATAGTATCTTGATGCACTGGGCATCGTCCCAGTGCGTCATCAGCCGCGTCTTGACCATGAGTGAGAAATCGGTGAGGTAGCTGCGGTGTCAAGGGGGCACCGATGGGAACTGGCAACGGCAGCGGCGGCTGTAGCGACGGAGTGGCTTTGCGCGCACGAGGGGAGGCAGGTGCAACGTTGACGTCAGCTTGAGATGAAAAAGGGAAAGAAAAAAACTTATCTTTGGCACACAAGGCAGAGGGTGACGGGGGTGGCTTGTGTGTGCCACGCAACGCATGTGAGGGTGGGTGCACGGGGAACTGGCGTGGTGTGGAAGCGGCTGTGGCGGCGACAGGGGTTGGTGGGAGCAACGACGGGATATGGCCCGTGTGTGCGCGAGGAGAGGTGGCGGTGACAACGGTAGTGGTTGACACTGTCCCACAGAGGTTCGAGATGAAAGGGAAAAAAGAAAAAAAAGAAAAAAGAAACTAGGGGCGTCAGTGAGTACAGGGGTGGGCAGACAAGGAGGGTACGGGAACGTACTACGTGTCGTGTTGCAGCCGTTGCTTGTGTTGCGGGACTTGTGAAAATAACTTACTATAACAAGTCGCGCATTTCCGGAGGTTTCCAGTCGAGCATGGGAAGAACTTCTCCCACACTGTTGTTTTGGCTACGTGGTCCTTCCCTCGTTCGTCACCACATCTTTCAACCTTACACTTTCATGAAGTTTCGTCACCAACTGACTATGTTGCACTATCGACCTGGTATTGCAATCACCCTCACATGCATCATAGACACACACAAGCCACCCTCCTGCTGTCATTCTGCCTGGTGCCATGTTGATATGTTTTTTTTTCCCTTTCACCTCAAATCCCTGCAGGATAGTGTCAACCGCGAATACCGCATCACCACCCACCTCCCCTCATGCGCACACGGGTTATATCCCGTTGTCGGTGGCACCAACCCTCGTCGCTACCACCTCGGGACCACCCCATATGCACTAACCCCATGGCCCCCACAGTCGCCTCCACACCATCCCTCGGGGCACGCCAGCTCCCTGTGCACCTGCCCAGTACCCGCCCTCACATGTGTTGCGTGATAGGTTATTTTTTACTTTTTAATTTCGAGCTGACATCAACATCACCTGCTTCCCCTTGTGCACGTACAGGTCACCCCCGTTACCATCACAGCCGCTGCCGCCGCCACCAACCCCTGTCGCTCCCCCAGCTCCCTGTGTGTAACACACGCGATATGTGGCACACCCTAAGATAAGGTTTTTTTTTTCTTTCACCTTTTAATCTCGAGCTGACGTCGCTGTTGCCCCCACCTCCCCTTGTGCGCGTACAGGTCACCCCCGTTACCGCCACAGCCGCCACCAACCCCTGTTGACGCCCCCGGGGACGTCGGCTCCCTGTGTGAACACGCGATACGTGGCACACCCTAAGATAAGTTTTTTTTTTTCTTTCGCTTCTTAATCTTGAGCTGACGTCGCTCCCACTCCCTCTCGTCTGTGTACCAGTCATCCCCGTTACCGCCACAGCCACAACCCTTGTCGCTACCCCCTCGACACTGCCACCACCACAACCACCTCCAACGCCACCCCTTGGGGCCTGCGAACCTTGTGCGCCCTTGCATGTGTCGTGTCACACACAAGCCACTCAAACCAAGGTTTTGTTGTTTTGTTATTGCTTTTTCATCTCAAGCTGACGTCGCTGTGCCCCCCTCCCCTCATGCACACACAGGCCACCTGTTGACACCGCCGCCGCCAATGCCGCCTCAGCACCGCCAACGCCATCGCCACCACGACCCGCCACGTCACTGTTCATGGCTCCAACCACTCGGTCGGCACCCTGACCCCCCCACCTCGACTACCTGAGATACTAACCCAACCGTAGCGACATCGATCACGTGACCGCCACTTAACCTGTATTATTTGTTGTATACTCCTATTAATATATTATCATTTAAATTTATTGCATGAATGTCTGGATGAATATGAGTACCATGGAGTGTCTATGAAATGACTATGACATGCCTATGGTAGGCTATGGTCAATATGATAAGGCTATGGTAGACTATAGTAGACTACAGTAGACTGTGGTAGAATACAGTAGACTGTGGTAGGCTGCATGTAGACTGTGGTGGTGCTGCAGCAGTGCTACACAGAACATAAATGTCTCTACCAGCACTACAGAAACTGTGGGCTACTATGGCCTCTACATAGTGCTGCTGCAGACTTCCACAGACTACTGTAGAGGCCTAGGGTAGACTACAGTAGACTGTGGTACACTACAGCACTTGCTGGCATCAAGACTACAGTCAATAACTGGATTGATATAGTGAGATTGGTCAGACTGTGGTAGACTGTGGTAGACTGTAGGTACTGCATGTAGACTGTGGCAGTGCTGCAGCAGTGCTACACAGAACATAAACGTCTCTACCAGCACTGCAGAAACTGTGGGCTACTATGAAGTGCTGCTGTAGACTTCCACAGACTACTGTAGAGGCCTACAGGCCATCTGTAAATGCAATTAGGTGTTCGGAGCGTTCAGAGCTGTTCGGAGTGTCCTTGAACAGCTCCGAACAGCTCCGAACACCTACTGCAATTACAGATGCAGTCAATAATTGGGTTGATATGGTAAGACTATGGTAGACTGTGGTAGACTGTGGTAGTAGGCCTGGATATGGTAGACTGTGGTAGACTCCAGCAGTGCTACACAGAACATAAACGTCACTACCAGCACTACAAGAACTGTGGGCTACTATGGCCACTATGTAGTGCTGCTGCAGACTCCTGTAGTGGCCCAGGGTTTGCTGATGTAGGATAGCTGTACTAGGGTTTGCTCTACTTACACTATTGGTTAGTATTTCTTGGAGCGGCGCTTGAAAGCCCGCGAGTATCTGTATAAGTAGTACGTTGCAAAGACCAAGAACGACATCTTGGTCTTCTTCCAATACCACTACTGTTCTTCGCTCTATAGGGAATTCCCCCTTGAAGTGAGTCGTCCGACATATCCCTCTAGACCAAGGGATCCCTCGTGACTTATCCCCATCCCTTCGTGGCAGTGGACAACTACCCAGTCGGCAGCACTTGTCATCGCATCTACCTCTATCTCAACTCACGCGTCACATCCCCTTACACCTTCCTATACGTTGTCGATCACAACTCTTGGACCGACCTCCGCATAGTGGCAATCCCCCCTTCGAATCTACAGCAAGGAGAAGACCTACACGGGTACGAAGATCGCAACGGAGCATTGCAGGTCCATCCCACCGACTTCCCACAAACTCGTACCAACCGCAACTACTACATCAAGAGGATCGCCACCCCTTCTGAAGCCTAAGTCAGGCAAGCGTTCGTGGTAAATGCTACATTAAGACCAAGATCCCAACCGTGGCCAATCCTACCAAGACAACCAAGGACTACTGGGTCCCATTCAGACCATACCATATCGACAGACGAGGAGAACGCAACGTACCGAAAAGATACTTGGAAGCCGCATTTTGGAAAGACAATGCGGAAATACCAGGCTACGTCACCGATTACTTTGACTGAGAAGGTAACCGACATATCATCCCCATAGAATTCAACTTCGAAAACACCTGTTGGATGGAAATCCGTTGGGATGACCTCCACAACAAATACAAAGTACTCTGACCCACAGGAGGAGGACTTCGCCTTGACATCCTAGCCAGCAACGTAGTCACCAGAGACCAGTGGGGCCTCATAGACAGACAATACGAAGAACCAGCACGATCCCCTACACCAAAGTAGTCTTTGAAAGTTCAGTTGCAGGAACTGAAAAAGACTGCAACTCAACTGAACTGCAACTGGAAACAACTGGACTTTTGGTTGCAGTTGTATCTAATCCTAGAATGTATCAGTTGCAGTTGCCCAAAATGGGAGTTAACCTCCAACCGGTTGCAACTGACTCATATGGGACTAGGTACTTGCGGGTACTTCCAGGTTGCACGGGTCGGCAGGTTGGCACTGTGGGTCAGAGTGTAAACCCCAAAACGAATGCTGCACTACTATACAAGTACTACTGTAAGATAACTATGAATCCCTCAGCGTCATCATCGCCCCCCACCGTCGTTGCGTCACCACCACTGTCTGTCGTGGCGGCGTCATGGTGTTGTCGTCGTCATCGCTGCCGCAGTTTGTCGTCGTCGTCGTCATCGCTGCCACAGTTGTCGCCGTGTCGCCATCAGCTTGAAGATTGCCATTGTTGCTGCCATTGTCGCCGTTGTTGCTGCGTTGTTGCTGCTGTTGTCACCATTGTCGTCATTGTCAAGTCGCTCGGATTTGCAGCTGAGCGCTGCCTCGCTGTCGCTCCAAGTCCTGCTGCAAGGCCATTGTTGTTGTTGGGGTGCTGCAGGCGGACTTGCGTTGGTACAGTGCTGGTGGTTGGTACGTTCAGCTCGGGGCTGGCAAAGTGATTGTCGTTGTACTAGGTTGTAGGTGCTGTGGGTTGTCGTTGGTTGGCAGCATATGCGGCGCAGGCGGGGTTTGCCGTTGATTTGTTCCCAGATGCCAGTTTTTGTTTTCACCTTGCTTAGTCACCTTATCGATTGTACTTCTCATCCTGCACGCACTTGCCAACCACCACCGCTGCCGCCAGGGCCCTGCCACTTGCCCTGCCATCAACAACAGCAAGATACTGTCAATGACGACAACCACAAAGACAACAGTGATAGCGACGACAATGACAAGGCAATATCGACAATGATGAGCCTGAGGCGACACGAGTGACACAAGTCATACGAAGACTTGGTGGACGGCCACCAACCGCCTCCACCACCGCCACCCCCACTGCCATCGACAACAGCAAGATGATGTTGACACCGACAACGATGACAACAACTCGGACGAAGACAACGAAGACAACCATGGCAACACCACCAAGATGTGTCAAGTGAGACAACGCGACTCGACGACCCGGGTGCGATGGCGAGCTCTGCGACGGCATTTCATGAGGATCAGTAGCTAGTAGTAGCTAGTACAACTATGTATCTAAGTCCAAAATATAGGTTGTAGTGTACTCGAAAAAAACCCGCTGAACCCGCCATACAGATGCTGGTTCACATCAGTTGTGACCGGTCTCAACCGACTGCGACCGACTGCAACCAAGTCGGGTCACAACCGGTTGACACAGGCTGCAGAATGGTAGCACAACCAGTGACAACCGGTCGGTCAAGGTTCGGTTGCAGTCGCACTGGCCAGGCCAGATGACCAACCGGTTGCGGTTGCAGTTGTGGCCAAATTAGGAAAAAGACCGGACCCAACCGGACTTTCAAACTCTACACCAAAGACACCGGCACCATCCCCATCACTCGCAAGCAACCCCGAGGACATTTACATCCACCAAGACGAACAAGAAGAGCTAGCACTGGAAAACATCGCTAAGTCTATTCCAGTTATGACATCCACAACTACGACCCAAGCACCTGCACAGATCAGAACAGCCCTCTTCACACCACAGGACCAGCCGCAATGGCAACCAGAAAGAAACCCACCAGGAGTAGGGTTTGAAAGTCCGGTTGGGTCCGGTTTTTTGACCATATTTGGTCCAACTGCAACTGCAACTGGTTGCCAAAAAATGAAATTTGTTGCAACCTCAACTGCAACTGCAAAAAACTGCAAAAAAACCAGTTGCACCAGTTGCAACTGGACCCAACTGAATGTTATTTAATCTATCTGAAACTGGTCTAAACTGAGTCAAAACCACTTATAATTAGTGTTAATAGGTACTTATAATAAATTTCTAAGTGCAACTGCCTTATAATGAAAAAATAATTAGCTAAACAGCCAAAAAAAGCAAAAGTTATGAGTAAAATGATTGTTTTGATCATAACTTGCTCAGTTTTTGGCCAATTTGGGTGATCTTAGGCTCGTTTTGATCAGAAATTCAGCCCAATCACCTGCTGACTAAGAAATCGGTCGCAACCGGTTGCAACCGGTTGGAGGTCAGCTGCCATTTTGGGCAACTGCAACTGATACATTCTAGGATTAGGTACAACTGCAACCAAAAGTCCGGTTTTTTCCAGTTGCAGTTCAGTTGAGTTGCAGTCTTTTTCAGTTCCTGCAACTGGACTTTCAAAGACTAACCAGGAGGAGACCCTAAAGATGGAAACCCAGGAGGAAACGGAGGTGAAGACGGAAACGGAGGAGGAGACGATGGAGACCCACAAGGCGTACCCCATCCAGGATTCGCAGACATTCCCCACCTCACCGACAGATTCATCGGGAAGGAACCACCCATATTCACAGGAGATCGGGACAAAGCACAAGCTTTCCTATCCCAATGGAACTGATTCGCGCAAGTAAACATAGCCAACCGAAGCCTACAAAGTCCATACATCAAGGCAATGATGTTCCTCACCTACATCCAAGGACCCCTAGTCGACGAATGGACCACGGAAACCCAAAGGTGGATCAAAACACAACCAGACAGAACCGACCCCTGGGTATGGAGTGCAGTAGAACTCGCTTTCAAATGACAGTTCCGAGACAACATGGAACAAGAACGCGCCAGACTAGAACTGGACAAGGGATTCAAGATGACCGGAGGAGACATTGACAGCTACGTAACCGCATTCGAAAAGCTCATCCGACAAGCTGACTACCGCCTGGACGATCCCCTGGTACTCGACAAATTCACCAGAGGTGTACCCCTCGACCTATATTGCAACGCATACCAATTCCACAGCCCAGTAACGTACCACCAGTGGAAGAACGCTCTAATTGAGCAGCAGAAACGATACCTCCACATGAAAGCACAAGTAGACAGGTTCGGAAGGCAACTAGCTCAACGCCCCAAACAACAGCAACAGCAACAACCCGCAAGGTTCCAACCCCCCCAGAGGCAAAGCCAGGGATGGCAACAATACCGAAACCACCCCTGATGCCATGGACACTACACCAGGCAGAATCCGCACCAGAGTAGCAGGATCCGAGGAGGCAAACCCAAACAACCCTCAGGAATGGAGGAACTACACTCAGGGTAAGACCACCCTTTCCCCCTCGCAGAGGATTCCTCGCTAGAGGAAGGGGAGGACGAGGCATCTTTAACGCAAGGGACGTAACCTGTTATAATTGCTGGAAAGAAAGGTCACTTCTCACGAGAATGCCAGCAACCGCGCCAAGCGCGTCAGGGACCACCCCAAGGCAGGAGCGCATACATCGAGGAAGTACCCACTGCTCCACAGAGCGTCAGTAGGGGAACCCCTCATCGACCTCGATGAACTGGTACAAGCCAACCGCAGGTACCACCTCAGCACAACAGGTGGAGGATATCATGGGGAGGATTGCAGAACTCCCAGAGGAAAGGAGAGAGATGTTCGCTAGAAATATGGCAGGGAGCCAGGATTTTCCAAGCGCCTGAACCCAACGGCCTGGGTGAGGGCAGTCAATTGTAACTCGTCATTCATAACGCACTATCGATCTATGCATGTTCCAGTTTCGAATCCGCACGAGTAACTTCATGGCCGAAAGAAAAGCACTGGTGGACTCCGGAGCCACCAACAACTTCATACACCCAGACTTCGTCAAACGGATGCACCTAGGAACCAAAATACTAGAGCATCCCCGCAACATTTGGAACATAGACGGAACACATAACAAAGGAGGGAAAATCACTCACTGTGTTGACCTCAATGTACAAACTGACTGGAAAGCTTAAAGACATCCGCTTCCTAGTCACCAATGTGGGAGGAGAAGACCTCATACTAGGATACCCATGGCTCGCAACCTTCCAGCCCAGAATTCAGTGGGCAACAGGCCACCCTCGACACCAAACAATACCCTATCGTTATCCGTACCACCAACCCACTTAAACCATTTGGACTCACAGAACTCCGATGACTCATCAGTGGAAATCAAGGAAGAAAACAAACAGCAAGCCTTCCATGAGCTGGAAGAGGAATCCCTACCTGGTACACCTACGAACAACGGCAACAGACATGGCAATAGCTGGCACAACAATACATGGAGAAAAAGGAGATACCCGAGGAATACAAAAGGCACGCCAAGGTATTCAGTGAGGAAGAATCCCAATGACTCCCTGCCTTCTAGACCCTGGGACCATGCCATCGAACTCAAACCAGACGCACCCAATTCAGTTTGACTGCAAAGTATACCCTGTAAACCAAGCAGAAGACAAAGCACTGTGGGAATTCCTGGACGAACAACTGGCAAAGGGTTACATACGCCCCTCTAAATCCCCATACGCATCCCATTCTTCTTCGTGAAAAAGAAGGACAGGAAAACTACGCCCGGTGCAGGACTACAGGACACTCAACAAATGGACCATACGCAATCAGTACCCACTTCCCCTCATACCAGAACTTATCGCAAGCCTCAGTGCGGGATGGATATTCTCCAAGTTCGACGTACGACAGGGATATAATAATATTCTGGTAAAAGACAGCGACCAATACAAAGCAGCGTTCAAAACCAAATACGGCTTCTTCGAACCGGTGGTAATGTATTTTGGCATGACCAACTCCCCATCCACCTTCCAGGAAATGATGAATGTCCTCTGCCAACCTCTTATCGACTACCACGAGAAAAAGGGAACCATCATCCGAGTCTACATGGACGACATCGGCATTGCAACATCAACCACGGAACAAGCACACACAGAAGCAGGTACACGACATATTGGACTTACTAGAACAACACAACCTCTACCTCAAACTCGAGAAATGCACCTTTCACTCCCCCTCCCTCGATTACCTGGGGGTAATCATTGAAAAGGGGGTGATTCGCATGGACCCCGTCAAAATTTCCAGTATAACAGACTGGCCCATACCAAAAACCGTCAAACAGGTGCGATCCTTCCTAGGCTTCTGCAACTTTTATTGTGCCTTCATCCAGAATTTTGCCACACATGCACGACCACTCAACAAACTCACAGCGCAAGGACACCTGACTGGCAATGAGGAACGGAACAACAGTGGGCATTCGACAAGCTCAAGACACTAGTAACCGAGGAACCCATACTCAAACACCTGGAATTAGACAAGCAGTTCAAGCTGGAAGTCGACGCATCTGGGTACGCAGTAGGAGCAGTACTCCTCCAGAAAGGAATGGACAACAAACTGACACCCAATTGCATTCTACTCAAACACCCTCAACGCAACGGAAAGGAACTACGACATCTACGACTTGGAACTCCTAGCCATTGTAAAAGCACTGCGGAACTGGAGACAATACCTCGCTGGATCACCGCACAAGATCAAAGTCTTCTCCGACCACATGAACTTACAATACTGGAGATCCCCCCAGAAGATCAGCCGACTGCGTAGCAAGGGAAGTACTTGAACTGGCAGAATATGACATAGAAATTCACCACATCAAAGGAACAGCGAACGGACGTGCAGATGCACTATCGAGGCAACCAGACTACGACCAGGGAGAACACAACAATGAACAAGTCACGGTACTCCCAGACCACGTGTTCATCAGAGCCACCAAAGTCAACACAATGGACGACCCAACACGCACACAACACACTATCAACATCACGGAAATGGAACCAACTAACCCAGTATACACCCGAGACGAAACCATGGTGAAGCGATGGGTAGACCCCCACAAGCTGAAGAAAATCGAAGGCACATGGTACAAAGACGGACGACGCGTAGTCACGGGAGATGCACACGAACGACAGCGCATCATACGAGCACACCACGACCCACTGGTCCACGGTCACCCTGGAATCAACCGGACAATCAAAATGGTAGAACGATATTACTGGTGGCCAGGCCTTCGGCAGGAAACACAAGACTATGTCAAAGGTTGCGCCGACTGTCAACGGATCAAAGTCAATAACTGACCCACACGCGCACCACTACAACCCATCTTTCCCAGAAAAGAAGCGATGCCATTTGAAACCATAGCCCTGGACTTCATCACCAAACTACCGCAAGCAGACGGCTGCGATTCCATACTGACAGTAACGGACCACGACTGCTCCAAAGCAGCAATATTCATCCCGTGCCTTGAAGAGATAAGCGCAGAAGGAACTGCAGCCCTGTACGTGAAACACGTCTTCACCCGATTCGGACTACCAGCGTGCATTATCAGCGATCAAGACCCCCGATTCGCATCCAAGTTCACATGCAAATTATGCAAAATCCTAGGCATTGAACAGAACATATCCATGGCCTATCATCCACGAACGGACGGACAGTCAGAACGCACCAATCAGTGGCTAGAACAATACCTGCGGTTCTGGGTCAACGAGAGACAGGATGACTGGACACGCTACCTACCCATGGCGGAGTTCACACATAACAACTGGCCCAATGAATCTACTAGGGAGTCCCCCTTTAACATCCTCATGGGCTATAACCCCTGCGCTGATTGGACCGATCGCCCTTCCCCTATACCACAGGTAGCGCTCCACATCAAACAATTCCAAGAGGCTAGAACACACGCCCAGGAACTGATGATCAAAGCGCAGCAGGGGTGGATCAAACACAAAGATATGCCCAAATACCAAATAGGGGACCTTGTGTGGCTCGAAGGGCGCCACCTACGTACCAACCAGCCAACCACAAAGCTTGCGCCCAGAAGACATGGCCCGTTCAGGGTTACTCAGGTGATGTCCGCAGTCAACTACCGTCTAGAACTTCCCACGCAGTGGAGCATTCACCCAGTGTTCCATACGGACCTCCTGACTCCTTATTGAGAAACTCCCACACACAGACCTAACTATCAGCGCCCGCCACCAGACTTGATTGATGGCGAAGAAGAATACGAAGTCAAGAAGATTCTAGACTCTCGGCGCTTTGGCAGAACAAAGAAACTGCAGTATTTGGTCAAGTGGCATGGATACCCTGACTCCAATAATCAGTGGGTCTCGAAGGATGACGTCTTTGCTGACGAAGCTATTCGGGAGTTCAAACGTTCAAACCCCGCCAGAGAAGTGCATATAAGCACGGGATACTCCCAAGAGACGTCCCCATCTCCTACTTCTACACCCCCATCTACTCATGTCCCACTCCCCAGTCCAAGTCCACTATGTCCTCGACGACCTACTCCCCATCTCAGTACAGCCTACCATTATCATCCAGAATGCGCCACCGTCACCCATGTCGCTTCCCGAGCCCATTCAACCAAGCCCCAGTCGTCCAGTTACCCCCGTTCCATCCCTCCTTCCTTCGCCAACACCTACAGCAATCAGCACACGCAGCTCGTCTCCGCAAGGCTACGTTCCAACCCAACCTCCGTCCCGTCAAGACCAGACTCAGGTACAAGAAGATCGAACATACGACCGGTACCTGTCGGAGGAGCATTGTCCTCTCAACGACCACCTCATGTATGGGACTCACCTCACCACTACTCATGACGAAACCCCACCGCTATGCTCCACAGATGGAGAGCCGATGGTCTTGCCGCCGGGTCAACGATCCGAGATGCGGCGCCTCTACCGTGCAGAGGAACACAGTCCAGTTTCCCGACAGCGGATGGAAACACTGCCACCAGTCGGGTTCAAACACAACAGGGGAGTACACTTCATCCCCTTCCAGATACACGACACTCAGGGCCGGTTGCACCCAGCTCAGTATACGCAGCTCGTCTTTATGGTGGACCCCTTCGTCCTGGCCTATCGACGAGGCAGCGACCAGCAGTACGGCAAGTCGGTGCACGCCGAAGCCCAATACAACGAGCCCACTTCCAACTACACCAACGACGACCTGGTCTTTCTAGACCAGAACAGCGCCTACTGCGAGTCGGTCGACATGGCCTGCATGGCCATGAACGACCTGACAGTCACGGCCGAGGTACATCGGTACCGGTGCCTACAGGCGGGCTATGAGGGCAAGGAGGAGGAGCTGAAGAAGAAGATCGCCGAGCTGGACAAGCTTGGAAGCATGCGCTGCCAGTGCGTGCTCTGCTTACAGTGTGCCAATGCGATCAAACGCATCAAAGACGAGCGCGACTCCTATCGTCCGGGAGTAGAGGAGGGACAGCGCATCGCGATGCTCAGAGAGGAGATCTTGCGTGGTCGGTCTGGGGCCTGATCCTGAAAAGGGGGTGATGTTACGTTTGGCCCGGAAGTGGACACTGACGTCAAGGGTATGACACCACGTCAGCAGTATATCGTCATGGACTTGTTGGATCAGTCAGCTGGGTAAGCTCCGGCGTATGTGATTGTGTACGATAACAGATCGGATCATGGCTCGACGTGACTCATACTAGGATAGCTGTACTAGGGTTTGCTCTACTTACACTATTGGTTAGTATTTCTTGGAGCGGCGCTTGAAAGCCCGCGAGTATCTGTATAAGTAGTACGTTGCAAAGACCAAGAACGACATCTTGGTCTTCTTCCAATACCACTACTGTTCTTCGCTCTATAGGGAACTCCCCCTTGAAGTGAGTCGTCCGACATATCCCTCTAGACCAAGGGATCCCTCATGACTTATCCCCGTCCCTTCATGGCAGTGGACAACTACCCAGTCAGCAGCACTTGTCATCGCGTCTACCTCTATCTCAGCTCACGCGTCGCATCCCCTTACACCTTCCTATACGTCGTCGATCACGACTCTTGGACCGACCTCCGCATAGTGGCAATCCCCCCTTCGAATCTACAGCAAGGAGAAGACCTACACAGGTACGAAGATCGCAATGGAGCATTGCAGGTCCATCCCACCAACTTCCCACAAACTCGTACCAACCGCAACTACTACATCAAGAGGATCGCCACCCCTTCTGAAGCCTAAGTCAGGCAAGCGTTCATGGTAAACGCTACACTTGCAATTTCACAAGCATTGTGCAAAAAAGTGAGAACACCGAGGAAAGTCATCTCGGCTGAACCTGGTTTTGCACCCCATAGTTCAGAAACTTCAGTACATGATGTAAATATACTATTCAACCACCCTCTGAAATTTCGTGTCACCCAGTGTACCTGCAATGAAGATACAAGCAAATCAGTAGATTAGCATGACATCTCGTTGCTTGACTCAGCCTTGATGCACCAAAATTGGACGTCCGCTGTTGGGCTCTGCCACTCAGTTTTCATGACAAAAGAGTGACTGATTGTTTGCAACTCCCGCATTTTGGGGTGGTCCTCACCGGCTTTCCTCCGACTCATTTGTATCCCACTTTCTCCTCACATTTAAACTGGGGCCTTATAGTTGAGCAATTATCGCATCCATTCCAAAAATCTGTTTTAATAAAGGTGGTGCTGATCTTTTGCTATTCGCGATTTCCCCCAAAATTTGCAACTCCGGTGAAGTGATAGTAGAGGGGTGTTCACATATGAACCCCTTAGCTTTGATATCTTGAGGAATACCTTCCCTTTCCTGCACCTTAGCTCCTTGTCCTGTGTGCATACTCTTCGTCGTTCACCAGCTCCCTGTTATAAGTCATGCACGTTGTACGGAGCCAAGTCCGTGTGAGTTCGAAAGCGGAGGGGATCCCGCAGGGGTTACAGAGGGAGGACAAGGAAGCCGAGTCCGAAGCGTTCGCAATGGCGTGAGCCGGTGCGAATGCGAACGGGCGAGGGCGGAAGCGAACGAGACGAGACGAATGGGCGGAGACGAGGCGAGACGAGACGAGGCGAGAACCTTGCGAACTGATCCTTCGAGTGCCCGCGGTAGGGCCTGTCTTCCGGGATAAGCACGCAGAGTTTTAGAGGGGGAAATCGTTGGCGACTGAGCGCTCTCTATTCAGCAAGAAGCCATGGACTTAAATACAAGCGAACTTGTAGCTATGAGTGAGCCAGTAAGAAGTAGAAGTAAGGTAAAGGGGATGGGTGGCATATGGAGGAAGCGAATAACGAAACGCGGAGGGAGATGATCGAGACAGACAAACAGTCAAAGGGAGACAAGCGCAGAAACGAGAAACCGAAACAAAGGAGGGCCGAGACACTATGACGCACGACAATGGGACGACGTGGCCGAGGCAACGAGAACGGGTGTGGCGAGCTTGACATCTTCAAAGGAGTAGTGGAGATGGGCGATGCGATGGAGACGGGATGTCGATGGTCAAAGGGGACACGAGGCGCGGGGACGCGCGGCCTGTCTTCGAGTGTCTATGAGCCGATTGCGAGGCGATCGGCGTCGGCGTCCATGGGTACGTGGTGGCGGA
This sequence comes from Lactarius sanguifluus, assembly GCA_021527775.1. NCBI lineage: Eukaryota > Fungi > Basidiomycota > Agaricomycetes > Russulales > Russulaceae > Lactarius > Lactarius sanguifluus. The sequence continues at coordinate 31,446 of JAKEYF010000080.1, forward strand.
CGATGGCGAGGAAGCAACGAGCGGGAGGAGAGAGTGAGAGTGAGTGAATGCGATCGATGGGGGAGCGATAGTGTCGACGCCGTGAGAACGCGAATCCGAAATGGTAGCTGAGCCACGTGATGCCGGACCGAGACCGAAAAGACCGAAAACAGACGATTTCGGGGCCAGCGCCCGAGCCAACCTTACACCTCCCGGGGGGTCGAAATCTTGACCGTCCCCGGTCAAGCTTCTTCTAGCGAGTTTTGCGGGAGTTTCGGCGCCGAAATGGATGAGAATGGGGCCTTGAACGACGGTGGTGATGGATGTGTCGTGCGTGATGATAAGGGAGCCGCGTGTCTTCGTCTTGCGATGGCGAGCGTGTGCCGTTTGCGTTAAAGAGGGCCGGACTAAGAGAGGAGAGGGTGAGGGCAGAAGTCCCAAGGCTGTCGCTACGAGGACGAAGGAGACGAGGAAGACGAGGGAAGTAATGAAGGGGATGAGAAGAAAGCAAGGGCGAAAGAGGCATATATGGCAGAGCAGTCGAGGGTCCAGATACGGCGCGTAACGAAACGTCGATTCTTTGACTAAAGGGAACGAGGGAGGGCACGAGGAGGAAACGTCGGTAAGCGATGAATGGGATGGACCGAAGGAGCAAGAAGGGGCGTAGATGAATGACGTCAGGGGCACGCGAATATCACGAGGGCGTGGCGAGGACGTCAGGGGAGGAGGCGTGCTGGGGATACTTTTGTCGAATACAGAAGGTGCGGGGGTAGAGCAAGTGACAAGGGCGGCGAAGGTTTTGACTCGGTGAACGTACAAAGGGGTGGGTACGGTGATTGAGCTCGCGATGGTGAAAGCGCCTCGTGATCTCGTGTTCCGTTTGAAGGTGTACTCGTGCGTCGGGTCTAGAGCTGAAGCTAATCCTCCAGGGTCGAACACGAAGCTTGGGAGGTGGGGCGTGTACTGCCCGAGCTGGAACCGATACGCGAAAACATCACGCGTCTTGGCGGCGTCACTCCTACTGCCGGCGAGGTCTTCACGCTTACTCTGAAGTTCGTGCGCGTGGGTGGAAAGGGTCTTGCCGAGATCCGAAACCGAGATGGAAGGAATGGAGAATGGGAGGGGGAAGTTGACGTGAGCGAGACCGGGGCCAGAAAGCGAGGGCGAGCAAGAGGGAACAAATTGGAGAGGAGTAAATGGTAAATCGACTGGAGTGGACATTTGGCGGACTGGTTGCGTCGAGGGGGTAGGTGGAGAGCTTTCGGGAGAGGTAGAGACCTGCAGCGTGAGCCCGGGTGGTTGTTGTGGTGGAAGCGAAAGCGGCGGGTAGGGTAAAATGATCACGTCTGGCGGTACTTCGAGAGGGGGAGATATCGGGCCAAACGTCGTCAGTCGCGTGGCTTCGAGCGGGCTCAGCGAAGGTGGCGTTATGAGGCCGTTTGGAGAGAGCCTGAGCAGGCATTGTGAAGGTGATGTTATGGAACTATTTGGCGATGATTTGAGCAGCCCGGGAGGCGTAATAGGGGTAGAGCTAATTGGCGAAGGCGGCGTCATGAGGTCGTTTGGAGAGAGCTTGAGCAGCCCGGGCGTAAGAATGGTGGAGACCGTGGAGTCAGTCGGCAAAGGATGGGGCGAAGCGGGGACGCTCAGCGAAAACTCGGGTAGCGGGGGGACGATGTCGCTCGATGATAAAGGGAGGCGTTCCGGGAAACTCAGTGAGACAGCGTCCGAGTCGCCATTAGACGCAGGGGTAGACTCAGGCTCGAGATCTCCCAGCGCGAGAGATGGAGACAGCGTTGCCGATGGTAAGTCGCTAGATGCAGGGAGGACGAGGAACGCCGAGGGCAAAGGCGCTAGATTCGCAGGGGGCTCAGTAGGGGACGCGACCGCGATCTCGGAGACATCTCCAGCGCTTAGGGAAGTAAACGAGAGGGTCGACAGCAGGGAATGGGAGATCGGAACGGTTGAAGGCACAGGATCGGGCTCGAGATGATCTTCCGTTGTCCAACGCATAGGGGAAGGCGGGCTCTCCAAAACTGCAGACAAGATCGAAGACGCAGCAGGCATGAACGTGAGCTCGGAGTCGTCGTCAGTGACTGAGGGTGCAAGGGAATATGACGCGGGAGAGGGGATAGGACGGGGCAACGAAGACGGGGGAGTTGAAGGCATAGGTGCAGTCTCAGGGGTGTGGTAAAGCTCAGAACGCGAGACCGAGGAAGGGAAGGGGAGCTGAGGGTCTGTCGTTAACTGAGGGAAGGGGAGCTGAGGGTCTGTCGTTAACTGTGAAGGTGAAAGGGGATTGCTGGAGGCGGTCTCCGCGTTCGATGCGACGGCGCGTGGTGCGAGTCGGAATCCGTAGGTATCCCGCGAAACGTGCTCAACGGCTGGCTGTTCGCGTCTAACTTTCTGGGGCTTGTACGGTTTCTCTTGGGACCAGGATGGGAAGGGGTCATGGTACGCAAATGCAGCGCGGGCGCAGGAGAGAACGTCGTCAAAGGGGAAGGGTTCGTCGTGGGGCTGGTAAGGATACTTCGCGAGGAGAGCCGGTCGAAGAGTGCTGCGGTCTTTGGGGTGGAAACCGCACCAAAACGCGGCATCGCGTTCTACCTCAGACAGATGGCGCGTGTGGAAGATGGGAGCGGCAAGGTTCGAGAATTTCTCGTAGTACAGCAGCTAGTGGTTTGCGGGCTCGGCTTCAAAGCCTAAGGCCAGCCTAAGACGGCCGTCCGAAACCGGGACGGGACTGGGACGAGAGTGGGTCCTGGCAGGGCTCATGGCCCAGTCTTCACTTTTGGCATTCGGCTTCCAAGGTCCCACGTCCAAGGCCTCAACTATTGGGGACGCCCGTCCTGGGCTCGGATTCACCGGGATTCGCAACCCAGGATTCATGCTTCGGAACTGCATCCACGCTTTCAGAACTGCATCCACGCCTTCGTAGCTTCGCTGAAGTATCCACATATTACGGTATTCGCGACTTCATCCACCCTGGTTTTGTTCCAGCATCCCTTCCGTCTGTTTTGTTCCTCGAGCTCTTTGTCCCCATTGTCCCCTTCAGCCTGTGACAACTACGCGATGATAGTTCGGGGGCTGAGCCGAGGTATTCCCTTGTCGCCTGCTCCGGTCTCGGATTGCCCCCCCTACTATATCAGACCCATGTTTACACAAGGTCGCACCACCCACATCACCTCCAATCTCGCTTACCCCTCCCTCTGAGTCATCGCATGGCACTTCGCATTGATGTGAATCAATGACGACAACCTCTTTTTGCCTCACAAACTGTCCGTTGACTGGCCACGTGTCCCTGCCCCTGACCATCTTTGTTTGCAGTGCCCATGTCTTCATCACGCCACCTCCTCACAACAATCTCTTTCATTCTGTCAACTTGCCCCGCCCGCCGATTGCGTTGTCTTGCCACTTGGCCTTGCTTTGTCCCTAGCAAAGGTGTGATTTTTTTCCTGTTGCATACGAGTGCTGAGTACCATATTCCGGACAGTTGTTCTTGTTTTGACCGTCACCTGCACATGACAACGCCATGTGGAATGACCCTCAGCGTTGACCATGATGACGATGGCACTCATGAAGTGAACCATGTGGATGACCGCATGGGATGACCTGTAGCTGCCATCAAGAAGCAAGAGGATGTTGATCTCGTCATGGTGCGTCAGATCGCAGGACAGAACGGAACAGTTCCACATGTTCATGGAGGAGCTGAGGGATGGACGACTACGGCAGGTTCGAGATGGACTGGGTGGTCGAGTGGTTCTGGGCATGCCTCCGCGCATGGCCCATGCAGCGCAAGTCGTATTTGTTCCAGTTCACGACTGACCCCTTGATCTTACTGTAAAGGACATCCAGGGGCGGCAATGGCCCGCGGCGTCCCATGATTGAGAAGAGTACGTCAACACGTCTACGAGGGTCCCCCAAAGGGCAACGCACGATCTTCGCGACTTCATCAACGTGAGCACTGTTGTTCTTTTCTCCTCACCTTTCACATGTTAACGATGTCATGTAGCTCGCATCCCGAAAACAACACCCACCCTCATCCTATCAGGACGATGATGATTCAAAATTGTACGCTCAATGACAACAGCTTGCAACAGCTCCAAGTTGACAACTAAGGCGACCGGGTTCGATGGGCCGACGAATCCCTACACTAGGTATTTTTCATGTTAATGTTAACTTAATCATGTGTGCGTACTTGTAGTCCGTAATGCCAGTCATCGACCCGCGAACGAGATCTGATAACCAGAGATCAGACCCGGGGGAAGTTGCTGAGGACTATGATGATGGTAGCCTGGACGGCGACGCTGGCAATGATGTCGACTATATCATGATTGTGTAGTACAGAGCTCAGCGGCCATCCACCCGCTGTCACATCCATAGAGAAAATATAGTTATATTCAATAGCTGTACTACAAAGACGTGGCCAGCCGCGGCTGGTAGGCCGATATAGGCCCAAGACGTTGAGGCCCACAAGTCCGAGCTTGGTCCTCGGAAACTATGGGCCTAAAGACCCAAAAAGACGGGCCCAATAGCAGGCTTTCAGGCCGAGCCGGGATTGCAAACCACTAACAGCAGCACATCGTCTTCACAAAACATCCGTCTTCTGGAGGAATCCTGAATAAATTCAAGCAGCTTCTGCCTTGCGACCGGGTCACGCGATGTGCCGAATACGTCGACTAGGAATTGTCGGTAGTGGGGCCAGTCGTGCGGACAAAACTCCTCCGTAGATCTCAAGAGTTCGCGTACCGAGGGAGCCATGTAACGAACAATGGCTTCGACTCGCTGTGCGTCGGAGAGTACGTGGTCATCCGCTAGAGCTTCAAAGTGAGCGAGAAACTCTTCAAAAGTGTCTCGGCGCCCTGAGTAGTATGGCGCGCATTTCGAGCTGGGCGATGGCATTGCCGCAGGGCCGGTGCGAGGGTGGTTGTATCCGTAGTACATTTTGCCAGTGGCGGCGCGCGGACAGAGAGACGAAATAGGTAGGGGCGAGATTGGAACGAAGTGGAATGGACTGGTGAAGCGAACAAGGGAGACGAGATGCGATTATCGAGGGTGACGAGACTGGGACTGAAGGCGCGAGTTCGGTGATGGGAAGTGGAAGGGATTGGGAGGCAAATAGAACAGTGAAATGAGACGTCGAGGCAGCGGGAGGGGCAAGGGCGAGAGTCTAAGACGAGCGATCTGGGGAAAGCGAACGACACCGAGGTCAGCGGCTCGGATGGCGAAGGCGAGACAACGGGGCGAGGGTCCAAGGGCAGCGGCTTGGACGATACGGGGCGATGGCTAAGGCAAATCTTCTGGCTAGGGCGAATCTTCTGGGCAGGCGGCGGCTAGGCTTCTTCGGCGGCGAGGGCTAATCTTCTGAGCGGCGGTGGCTAATCTTCTTCGGCGACTGGGCTATTCTTCTTGGCTAAGGCTGGTACGAGCGAGGCGAACAAGGGCGGAAACTGGCGGGCGTCCAAGGTCAGCGGCTTGGACGATTAGGCGATAACGAGGCGGGGCGAATGATAAACGAGGGGTGGCGAATGCAAAGCGGGTAGAGTCGAGTGAAGGAGGTCGATGGAAGCCGATGGACAAGGCAGGCCACCAGAGGCGACCGAAGAGATGGTAAGGACGTCAAGGATGGATAAAGGAGGAGGGTTGAGGGAAATCAACACGACTCCGCCTCACTGGGGCAGCCAATTTGTACGGAGCCAAGTCCGTGTGAGTTCGAAAGCGGAGGGGATCCCGCAGGGGTTACAGAGGGAGGACAAGGAAGCCGAGTCCGAAGCGTTCGCAACGGCGTGAGCCGGTGCGAATGCGAACGGGCGAGGGCGGAAGCGAACGAGACGAGACGAATGGGCGGAGACGAGGCGAGACGAGACGAGGCGAGACGAGACGAGGCGAGAACCTTGCGAACTGATCCTTCGAGTGCCCGCGGTAGGGCCTGTCTTCCGGGATAAGCACGCAGAGTTTTAGAGGGGGAAATCGTTGGCGACCGAGCGCTCTCTATTCAGCAAGAAGCCATGGACTTAAATACAAGCGAACTTGTAGCTATGAGTGAGCCAGTAAGAAGTAGAAGTAAGGTAAAGGGGATGGGTGGCATATGGAGGAAGCGAATAACGAAACGCGGAGGGAGATGATCGAGACAGACAAACAGTCAAAGGGAGACAAGCGCAGAAACGAGAAACCGAAACAAAGGAGGGCCGAGACACTATGACGCACGACAATGGGACGACGTGGCCGAGGCAACGAGAACGGGTGTGGCGAGCTTGACATCTTCAAAGGAGTAGTGGAGATGGGCGATGCGATGGAGACGGGATGTCGATGGTCAAAGGGGACACGAGGCGCGGGGACGCGCGGCCTGTCTTCGAGTGTCTATGAGCCGATTGCGAGGCGATCGGCGTCGGCGTCCATGGGTACGTGGTGGCGGACGATGGCGAGGAAGCAACAAGCGGGAGGAGAGAGTGAGAGTGAGTGAATGCGATCGATGGGGGAGCGATAGTGTTGACGCCGTGAGAACGCGAATCCGAAATGGTAGCTGAGCCACGTGATGCCGGACCGAGACCGAAAAGACCGAAAACAGACGATTTCGGGGCCAGCGCCCGAGCCAACCTTACAACGTCACCGACTTCTCCTTCATCATACTCGACTTTGCCATCATCGTCCTTTGCCTTGCCTATATCGGTCACACCTTGCATACTGCCCTAGCCGTTGCCTACAGGATACTGAAGACTTTCGACACGTACACTCAGCAAACCAGTCCCAAATCCAAGTTGGATTGATACGTCCAGAAGGAATGTAACACGTTGCAGATCGGCTTGCCAATTTGTGCAAGTAATTTATGACAACGGAAATCGCAGCCAAAGTTATTAGGTCAACCACAGCCACTGAGACGAGAGTAATAAACGCACCGTAAAATGAAACGAGGCCTCCTGCCACAGGTGCCCAGAGGAGAGGCAATTGACGAGAGTGGAGACAAGATAGTGGCGCTAAAGAAAGCGTTATTGTAGATAGTTAAGGCGAGTATGGGGTTATCAACCCAAGGAGAAGTGTAGATAGAGGTGATAGATAAGATAATGGGAAACACAGGAACGTCACGGTAGACGGAGGCAGACAGGAATGCAGACAGAGACAGAGGTCGTTAGAGCATAAGTGAGTTGTAAACTGAGATGTATTTTCCATAATCAACATGATAGACTATATATGTGTGCTTAGTAATTGAATAAGTAACGTATCATTCTGAGCCCGGCAAGGATGTAGTCCTTACCAAGGTCCTTACATTATGAAAACGCTGTTGCTGATTCCACGACACCAAGACACGTAGCACCAGTGACTGAGGCGTCAGCCGCAACCATAAAGTGCAGAGGAGGTAACAACCCTACCCAGAGGCCTGAAGTGATAACAGCAAGGGGGGTCAAATTTGTTAAAAATTGCATGGGGTAGGTAAAGTTTTTTAAGGGATTTTGGTTGACCCCCCCCCCCCATGTTGTTACGTTCCTTCCGGACGTCTGCCGTCAATCACGTGACCGTTGCCGGTTCGCTGCGTCCGAGTGGCGTGTCGTGCACCAGGACCAAGATAACGTCGATAATGATAAGGTCAAGAAGTCGGCGATGACTAAGCACGACTTATAGCGGAACGCGTAGTGGCAATAACTCCAGCACACTAGCAAAAAGGACAAAGGAGGGGACGAGACAGTGAGGGATCAATGCTTTATACACTCTGTGCCCTAAGACCAACTCCAGCGAAGGGGAAGGTATTACACAAGATATCAAAGCTAAGGACTATAACGCGTCCAAAGCCCTCTACTTATACTACAGGGGGGAGCTTTCAAGCTCAGCCCGAATCCGAAACCCTAATACACCTATCCAATGGCACAAGGCCCTCGATTCGCGTCAGTCATCCACATCGAAACCCACCAATGGCATAAGGCCCTCTTGGCATGAGGCAGAGATAACACACCATGAGTCTCCAATCTAGACCACGTCCGGGCTCAAGCTCATCCGGACTCACATTCTAGCCTCAGCCTAGGCACAAGCTCATCTAGGCTCTTCCGGACCGTTCGAGGCAGGTCATGTGCCGGGGTCACGTGATGGCCGATAACTCGGACCTAATCCCATGCCTCCTGATAGTCACGTGATGGTGGGTAAGGGTCACGTGTGCTCACCGCGCGTCCAACTCGCACGTGATCTTCGGCGCGTGGTGCTTTCTCCCAGCTCTCTAGCAGGCGTTCGAGCACTGCTGTGGCTCCGCGGACTTCTCTGTCCCATCGCAGGTCGTCTTGCACGTACTTTGGGTCTTCATGTGGGCTCCGTCCCGGCTGCGCCGTGACACATGTACCACCTAAAAAAGGAAACTCATACCAAAAAAGGAATAATTTGGGGGCCACAAGTGAGCAGTGTGACTCCAAGAAGGACCTGATGGTGAGAGGAGGGCTTGGGAGAGCTTATGAGCAACAAGTGCACCCCCTTTGTGCACCCTCTGAACTAACAAGACAGCCCAAAATGTAAATTTTTTCAGGGATTTTGGTTGACTCCCCCCAACCTTGACCCCAACCCCCCTGCCATGGGTCATAAAGTGGAAAATATTGAATTTTTTTAAGAGATTTTGGTTGACCCCCCCCCCCAGCCCTGGGTCAGGGAGCAACATTTTTGACCCCCCTTGGATAACGGACATAGATGTTGCCATTTATGGGAGCGTTCATTTGAGAGTTCCTCGACAAGCCGCGGGTTGCGTTGCATGTTGACACAACCATAGTGGGACCTACCGTTCTGCTCCAACCTCGATGCACTGGCAGATGCTCTATAAAAACCTTGCAAGCCAAGTACTCAGTGTTCCAGTCCTTAGGGCTCTCTGGCCTCTAGCCTTCTGAACAGCACAGTTTACTTGAACTCCTAGATACTACCTTCTTGGCTGGTCTCCTGTACACATGCGACACCACTGGCTCTTTTCCTCACTGCCACACCCCTCGCCGATTTCGTGACGCCCCTCACTCATATCATGGGGCAACATGCGTCTAAAGCACGCTTGGAGTTCCGCTCCAGCCAATTGGGAGACTCTAGGCTGCCCGTCCGCCGGCACCACTATCGACCTCTACATTGCCCTTAACCCCCACCGGGAGAACGCCTTGGTCGATGCACTATACGAGGTCAGCGACCCCAAGCATCCAAGGCACGTCCATCTCACTGCTGCTCCTCTCGCGCTTGCGCCTTCATTCACGTGTGCCGCCCTTCCGTTTCAGATATGGCACACACCTCTCTAAGGAACAGGTCGCCGAACTCGTCAGGCCACACCCAGACACCCTCGAGCTTGTCACTTCCTGGCTTGCACATCACGGTGTGCGCCCCTCCTCGATCTCAACGACACACGGCGGCGCGTGGCTCACGGTCAGCAATGTGCTCGTGTCCCAGGCCAACCAAATGCTCGGCGCATCATACCAACTATACCGACATGCCAAGGTGAATGACACCATAATCCGGACGGTCAGCTACTCACTACCTGAGGTATTGCATGCACACATTCAAGCGGTTGCGCCGACGACATGCTTCGCCTCCACACGGACGCTGCGGCAGACACCACGCAGGCGCTCCGTCGATGCAGCAGCAGCGTTGGCAGAGGCGGAGGCGGCGTCGGGTAAGCCCGTGACAGCGTCGGAACTGCGCTGGTTGTACAAGACGTTCGCATATGTTCCCACCGTGGCTGACCGGAATACGCTCGGGGTATTTGGCTTCCAGAAAGAATACCCGAGTGAGACGGATCTGAATATGTACATGACTTACTTTCGCTCCGATGTCCAAATCCCCGGTCTGGCAACCTTTACCGTCGAGCAGGTGAACGGCGGTGGGTAGTACACTTTTCCCTCAGGCTTCATTCGCGTTTGGCCTCCAGATTCGGAGAGTGTTTAGTGTAGTCCATGTCTGCATTCCCAACTGTGCCACACTCGTGCGCGGTCTTAACAATTCAAGCATGATGTATCCCATGCCTGCTTCTGCCTACTTTTAACCACCTGACTAGGTTGAGCTCTATGCAGCTCGCCGTTTCTGTTATCGAGCTCGCTGCACCTGTACGCAACCTTAGAGATCCGACCTCAACGTCCACAGGACCACAGCGGACACCATAGCACATCCCACCCCACACGGAGGCCTGCATGACCATGTCCGATACGTCATCCACTGTGTTGTCAGTAACGCAGAAACGGCGGTGCCGTCCCACTGATTGAATCACTTTACAACCATCACCTGTTGAATTGGCGGCCTCCGCTTTCTGTTTTCTAGACAATGCAGTAACTTCTTTAAATCATTTGACTTTGCGCGTTCGGCTCGCCGTGTATACCATACAACTCTTGGTTGGGGTAAAGTCTGCTTGGTGATTCTTCTACGTCGCAGAACCCCAACACCATACATTCGACCTTCAACGCCTCCCGCATAAATGTCCATGGACCTGTCTCACGGCACATCATATCGAAGACAGCTTCATACAGCCAAGGATCGCACTCAATTCATAAAATAATTATTGTCTCCATCAAAAACATGTGCCTCAATCTTGGCCTCATATCATTTTTTCAGATGATCGTTTCATGAATATGAACGACGAGTACACACTCGAACTCAAAAGTGAGATTAGAAGAAATGTCAGCCCCATATACTACTCCATTGATCCCGGCACTGACCTAGCAGCGGGCAGAGTCCCCACAGGGGCATTCCACACAAGAAAACCACTCGTTGTGGACGTGAATGCTATTTGCCCCGTTCGACAACCCTTGTTGGGTTGAGTAAGCAACGACCCGGTAGTAAGCGGGCCGTGCACCCGTACGCCCAGAGCATGTTATCTCGCGCTCGGACGTACGGATTGTGGGCAAGGGCTAATAGAGTAGGGAGGTGCGACACGAGGCAGTGCATTCTGCGAGTGCCAGATAGAGGCTCAAATGTGTACAAACACAAAGATAGAGATAGAGAGAGATCAAGGACGAGAGACAATAGACTGGAAGCAACTGACAAGGGAGAATGACAAGGTTCAGAGCAGAGCGCAGCGGAATAAATAAGACAAAAAAAATGGGGGACATGAAAGACAAGAACGGAAGAAAACCAAGGAGAAAATATAAACACAAAGAGCCTATAAAAATGAATAGAAAGTCTGCTGCACAAAGTGTCGTGAGGCGCGAGAGAACAGGAACGGAGGAATTTGAGCGGAATCATCGCTCGCCAGAGCCCGCACTGCCACTGCTGCTACCGCGTGCCCTACCGTTGCTCATTGCGTGCTCTGAACCGGACCCAGAGTGTGGTGACGTGCGCGATGCGTACGGTGGCTCAGGATATGCGTTCATGATGCTCGCAAACTTTGCTGGGACAGGGGGAGGAGCAACCGGGGATTGGTGTGGTGGGGGCGAATGTGGCTGGGTAGACGGTGGGTGTGCGTATGGGTTTGGAGGAGGTACATCACGGGGAGGCGCAGAACGAGGTGAGTACGCAGCATCTTGTGGCGCATATCCATGACTACGGGGAGATATCGGTGGGAGATCATCCAATGGGGCACCCCCATTGCTGTTGCGCGAATCACGCCGCGCATGAGAGTATAGCCGTTCCGACGGTGGAACCCCCCGCACATCAGAGATCGGGGATTCTCCATCAGCGGTGAGATCCATCGAAGTTGAGTCACGTGAACCACGTCTTTCGTGGCCATTGCCACTGCTATGTGGGCTGTCGTACTCGTCTGGAAGAGCTGGGACAACCGTGGCGTGGCGACCACCAAGTGGCCTTGCCGAACTGCATAGTCAATCAATCTGCGACACGTGTGCACGAGAAAACCTGCGCTTACCCGCCCTCAACGAAATTTTGCCAGACGTAGTCCTTCAACCTATCTGCGCCTGGGAGTTCCTGAATCAGGTGCTTGATAGTGTTTTGCCCCAAACCAAAGAAGTCTGGCCCAGAGACGGAATTGCTGTGCTGCCTGTTTCGAACGTGGTTCGCCGCACGCACGACGACTGACCAGGCACCAGTGGCTGTGCCAGCGATGATGGGTTTGTCTGCCATGTCATTTGCAATGATTTGGAATTTGGGTCCATCACCACCATCAAGAATGGTACAGTTATAGACCGTCTCCGCATTGGGGTCCCGCGCCGAGAGGTAGCGCCTAAGAAGGGGCGTGAGTCTAATCCCCATGAAGCCACGTCAAAGTTAATCACCTATTAACTGAATAGCCCACGGGGAAAATGTAGCGCTCCGTGTGAAAATGCTCCCGCATACATACCTCTCCAAGGCAATTGACGGTCATAATACCAACATTGAGTGGTAGGACAGGCCGTCCGCTCTTATCCCGAGGGACCATGGGGATAGAATAGCTCTTTGAGGTAACCGTATGCGCCTTGAGACGTTTGGGCTTCGTGTGACGTTGAACTGTCGTGGGCGGAATAGAGGCGGCTGAGGGGCCAAGGTGAGTAGGAGAGCCTGGACCCATATGATTTGGGGTGTCCAGAGTACCGTTGCCATTGCGTAAGGGAGTGGAAGATTCCCCGTCGGCTACCGCGTGAGGTTCGGCATCAGAGCCTAATGGAGACATGGGGGACCCGGGAGATAGTGCTGTTGGAGGAACGCCGGCGTTATTGATGAATTGTGGAATACGGTGCATGACCTGACCTGCAGAACGGGGCAGAGGAGCTGGTTCAGGGGGAGCTGCTGTAGGAGGCTTGATTCTGATGCGCTTTCCCGACGGAGCAACAAGCGTCTGGGGAGATGTGCCGGGAGCTGATGGAGGAGGGCCACCGGAGTTGTTCGTTGGAGGGAAAGGGGGAGGAACGCCGGTGTCCTTGGTTTTGCTAGGGTTGAGAGCGGCGGTGGTAGCTTTGCCTCTCCTCGGTGTCTTGCGAGCATCGCGGGCCTCCTCTTCCTCCCGTTCTTTAATCTCTTCGAGCTGGCGTTTCCGCGCCTGAGGCCCAATGTGACGAGAAGTATACAAGGGATCTACAGAGGGATCTTCGGTCCTGATTTCGTCGAAGGCGTCGTGTAGATTAGCTTGGAAGGCAGTCTGGGCATGAGCGGATTGAAGGGCACGAGGATATGCAGTAGGTGGTTGAGTGGGGAGCTGAGTACTTGGACTGTGTGGAGAGGGAGTGGAAGGTTGACGTGCTACAGTAGCTTCCAGTTCGAGTATTCTGTCAAGGAGCATGCTAAAAAGGGGATTGAGATGATTGATAAGAAGCGAGGGGACGAGAAAAGTATACCCTCTTTCGGTGTTCCAATGAGTATTTCGCTCGCCTGAACGCCTGAGCTCATCTTCGAGGTCTTTGTATTTCTATTGAAGAAAAAAGTTGAGAATGGCGAGCAACTTATTTTAAAAAAGGTGGAGAACGAGCCTCCTCCAGTTCCCAGTATTTCCTTTTGAGCTTGTAGTATTTTTCGCTGAACTCCCTCTGATCCTTGGCGTTCTGCATGGAGGAAGGGGTAAGTGGTTGAGGAGGTACGGGTGGTGGACCCATGATAACGTCTCTGTCGGTGGGTGGGGGTGGTGGGAGCATGGGGGCGGATCTGCGGGACATTGGGAGGAGGGGGAGGGAGGTGCAAAGAGGTCGGTCGGAGAGAAGAAGAGAGAGGGAAGGCCTTCCGCGAATTGCCAGTTGGACTGAGCCGTGTTTGGGAGTGGTTGTGTCATAACATGTAAACTGATCAGGGCCACCTGATTTCATTCGGTCTCCCTCTTTGCCAAACACTGGGGCAACTTTCGCTCTCACACAATCATTTCTCGTATCTGCTGTGTTAAATGTTCGCCTCTTCAATTCATATCACATCCCATCGATCGTGCCCAGATAGAATGTGCGTCGAATCACTGAGAGGGGCTGTGAACCTCGGTGGCTGCGATATCCTATTTAGTCACTCGTCGCGGCGTTGAGTCGGATCCTTCCCATTTACGGAATCAGCTCAAACACCTGCCCTAACTGTTCCCCCGGGGTCCCCTGTTCCTGTCTCGCTACGCCTCCGGTTGCCACCTGATCGCCTGTATCTTGTTCTGCTCTTACCTCGCCATTATGTACCTCTGAACAAGTAGTGCAGCCACCCTCGCAACTCCAACCGACGATGCGAGCGCGTGGTTACTCGCATGTCCCAGTGTTGCTTTGTCCCCAAATCGTTGTCACCCTGAGCGAGTGGTAGCGAATGGATGGATTCCAGAGATCCTCGGAGGGCACCGGCTAACCCCGATTAGGTTACAGTCATGCCTTTTGTGGTATGTGCCACGTGAGTCATTCACACCAATCAAGTTAGGGTGCCCCATGTGAGCCGGTGAACACGCACCTGGTCCCACCATCATTTGCGTGGCATGGAGCGCCACAAGCGCTTGCATCATATCTCCTTCCACGTCCTTCTCTCCTTGGGCCCCCGTCCCTGTACCCCCCAATCACGAAGCCACCTCCTCGGACCTCTTTTCCGTGGCGTGGAATGCTTTCCTTGATGTGCCCCCAGCCTCGACGAGAACACCAGTATCCTCACACAGTACTGTAGTGCCAACGGCAGCTGCCACCAAACTCCGTGGCGTCCACTTCGCATCAAACCTGGTGGAGGGCTTCCCTTTGGGGACATTGTGCGATTTATCGCCCACAAACGTTGGGATTAGTAATCCTCGCTCTTAATACCCTTACGGAACCCAATAGCTTCTCTTCGCGTTACCGAAGGCTGCCGAACTCAATATCGGAAACCCACCACCCATTCACGCCTTGTTCAGTGGTGTTCAGGAGTGTTGTACTGTATCCCCAACCCTTGTAGAACCGAACACACCTGACTTTTGAACACGGCGCACTATACCCTAAGGTTTCATCGATGAACGCTTTCAGGCGCCCGGGTCAACTCCTTGGTAAATGAATCTTCGCAGAAGCGTTCTAACCAGAAAACGGACCACTCCATTTACTACTCTATCACTAAGGGGACATACCCGTCGCTTATATGCCTTCTGCACCACCTGAGCACCTCAACTTCTGTGGTGTCATCTCCAGTCATATAAGAATGTGCCCGGCGCCAAATTGATATTGTGCCACTGTCTGATAGGCGGCCGAGGGGGAAAAAATGCCATTTTCAATTGGTTTGTGCCCAATATTAGCGCCCTTCCACTCGCTTAGACCAACATGTTCTGTGCCACCATGCGCCCTCAAACGCCGCATGCTTCCTCTTTGATGACGTCCGGAAATAGCAGAAAACATTTCCATTCAAACATGCGTGCGCCTGAAGCCCCCAGTGTGGCACCTCATAATGATGGCGCGTTCGATCATACAGGGCGGACCTTGGCTGTGCTTTTGTGTACCTACCTCTGCCCACCATGCTCGGGAGCGTGAATGGACGCAACTTGGTCATGGGACACAATCTCGCATTCTCAGGAGAATGCACGGGGATAGCCCTGCAGGTGCGTAATGCCGTTTCTCATTTCTTCTTTTTCCGCGCCCGTGGACTGTAGCGCGCTTATAACTTCACTATCATAAAACAACGTGAGCCGTTGGCGGCAGGGACAGAAGAACGCCCCCCAATGAAGGGACGACACTGTGCGTTCTTATTCTCATTTCTAAATTAGAAACGACACAATCACGGGGCCACGGGCGAAAGATTAGGGAAAGGGGCGTGTGGCGTGGTACTACGGCCCTCCTAATGGGGTCACGGAACTTGTAAGGTGCACTGGCAGTCACACAAGGTATGTTAGGCTCAGTCCAAGCGATTTTCCCTCTCTAACCTGAACAAGGCACGCCCGCCTCCGGCGGAGAAACGCTGCTGTCCCGTAGCGTTGTGAAGTGACTTACGATGGCCTTCACTTTCCCTTTCTTCCACCGCACCGCCTAGAAGAAAACGTATGTTCGTGTCCCCGGCAGTTTCGGTGCCGGCTTAGACTGTCTTTCTCAAGTTAATCTTCGCTTCGGTACTCGCGTGCCCTCGCTTCCGCCCCATTTCCGCAGCTGCGCGGTCGAGTTTGTCACGACGGCGGCCACTAACTGCTCATTGCAATGATCGATCAAGACGGACGTGCACACTATTTACTCATGTCTCTCAATTGGCCCCACAGACTAGAACACCCATTTACGCTTCATTCATGTTCATACGTTGAGGCATCCTCTCGTGATGACCTTATTTTTTGCCTATTCATCGCGGATCATCAAGTCCCCGGACCTTCAGGCTGCTACGTTTTGTTACTGTAACAATACATACTACCTGTTATAGTAGTATGGTCAGGACGAGCAGATACATGACGTGTGACGTGTTCTTTCATGTTGACTCAACTATCATGGCCCCTGTGCTTGTTATTCCCAAGAGCATATAAACAACGCACAACCGCAATGGAGTTACGACTCGCAGGATCGCGCAATCACCCCTGAACCTGCTCGAGTGAACGTTTTCCAATATCACCGGATTCACGAGAAGCAATAGTACATGGGCACAGGACAAAAACGGAACGAATGAAATGAATGGACGAGGGTTCCAGCCCCACAACACGAGCCACGTAATAAGCATGGAGCGACTGGGCTGGGCTATCCGGTGTCTGACTATTACTGGCGGCGGTGGTGGCACGAGGATTCGAACAGGGACATGGAGGGTCATCGATACGCGCTTTCTTCCTCTTCCAGTTCAATGTCTTCCTGTATGACACAAGTCCTCTCTTTGTTATTTTTAACCTTTTTTTTTTGGTTCTTCTCTTGTGGATGCGGCCGTCATGAGCCGAGTAGCGACTGAAACAACGCAACGAGGGTTCGCAAGTTACGCCGAGGCGGCCGGTGTTTCGGCCGTGAATTTGAACTGGCCTCAGGGGTGAGCCACGCCCCCGGCCAATCAGGGGCTCGTGATATCGCGTGCAAGGCTACTGCAAGCACACGCGATATCCCTTGTTCACCCAAGGGTGATGCGGTAAGGTTTTGTCCTTGTCCTGGTGTGAAGCGAGCACTTCACACGATAACCGGGTGCCCAGGTATATACCATTCATTGGCGAAGTGCGCCGACTATGAGGAGCTCAGGTAACGGAGGCTGGAGCCAAGGAACCGCTGTCGGTCAGTCCTTGGGTCGGTCAGTCATGACCATGAATCCCATGATCTCCCCCATCATTCACCCAGCAGGGTCGTCGCCACCATCATATTGACTAACGTACGTATAACCTCTTGGCTCCAGTCCAATCTGTCCACGTCGGACCTGTGCACAGGTATTTTTTTTGTATTCTCTGGACTTATGTTATACATAATCACTACGTAATATGAAATTCCATACAATGAATCTACACGACCCACCACCACCTACCTACTACCATACAGTAAGTCCCGACATTATAGTAATTATATCTGGTATAGTATTATATCGTATGAACCACCATCTTCCTGAAAACACCTTAGCCCTTGTGGGCTACTACTTGTCGTTGACGAGTCCGATGGCCCATGTAATCCAGCACAAACCTGAGCAAGGAAATGGATTCTGATCAGCGACACGACTCCAAGCGCCGGCGGCAGGCACGAGAGAAAAACTGGGCACAAAATGAATATGAACTTACGGGAGTGGTGCCATCGCGGTCGTCATACCCGCGAGCAGCGCCGTCGCACCGACCGTACCGAGCGTGTCGTACATCTGGCCCGCAAACAGCGGGAACGCCGCTGCGAACGTCGTGCGCATCGTCGTGTTGCACGTGAGCGCGAATGACGCGATGGACCGGTGCGCGACAACGATGTACGTGAACGAGGACGCGAAGATGAAGTACGTGCCGGTGCCGAACGGGACGGACGCGAGCACCGGCACGATCCAATGTATCCCGCGGTAGGTCGTGAACGCCACCCAGAACAGCGAGATGGGCACCAACACCCCACCCACCTGCCCCATCCGGAGTCGAAACTCCGGCGGCGGCTCCTCCTGGCCGTGAGCGTCTTTGTATCTGTGGTACCTCCTTGGAGATACTGTCAGTTTTTGTTTATTTGGATGTATTTCTTGTGAGGAGTACGCACCGGTTCCAGTAGGGTTGGGTGCACAAGCCGAGGACCATCCCTGTCGCCATTCCGAGGAACGTCAGGCCCGTACTTTGCATGTTGAATCCATGCTTTCCCTCGAATATGATCGGAAAGGCTTGGAAGGTCAGGTAGAGGATTCCGAGAATAAGTGCATTCCTGTCAACAAATGTCAGCCGGCACATCGCAATGCGCCATCCCGCTGCGAATGGAACAATTGGGGATAAGCTCACCACGTGTTCAAGAGCAACAGCATACGATCGAGCAACACGATGTCTGTCAAGTCAAGAATAGGTGAGCAGACGCACAGAGGGCAAACAGGCAGTCGACAGCTCACAGAAGGGCTTCCAACAGTTGTTAAGTAATTTTTGCGTGAGACTGACATGCGGTTCTCCTTCTATCGGTGCGTACCAGTTTGGATCACCAGTTGTCTTCCGGAGTCTACATCAACGGTCTCAGCAGATTGTAAAAAGCGCTTCGCTACAGGGACCCACCGTTGCGCCTTCCATTTGAGTATCACTGGGGTACAAGTCTCCGGCACAACCTTTGACACGGAACTTAGCACACCCACGAACGGCAAAAGGATTATGCTTACTAGCATTAGCCCTACTGCCTGGATGAAGGACCAGATAATGAGGACGCGGAATGTCCATCTCCAATGCCAATGCTGGTTGATGAATCTGTTCGCATCTGCTTAGTCATTGATACACTCGGATACGACGTTGTACTCACCCACTGAGTACCGGCCCAATCTCAGGCCCCAAGAACGGGCAGACTGTGTAGACAGCCATCGGACTGTCTCATATCATCAGACACACGAGCCGATCACAGTAGCATTGCGACGTACGTAGCCACTTCAGAATTTGAAAACATATCGCTGACGCTTCCACCAGCTAAGCTGAGAAACGCTGCCCCAGAGTACCCGGTGAGGAATCGAAAGATCAGATACACCGCTGTCGACGTGCACAGCGTTAGTGCTTCAGCCCCAGCTCTGAAAGCACCACACAGCTTACTGATGTTCGGCGCGAACGCCACAGGGAACATAAATACGAAGAAAAAGCTAAACGATACGCGGTAGACAGCACTGCGTCCGTAGATTTCTGACATCGGACCCGCAACGATTGGTCCAAGGCCTAGGCCCAGAACGAAAAGGCTGACGCCGAGGATGGTGACTTCTTTGCCGACAGTGGAATTGCCTGCCGATGCCTCCCTCAGCAAACGCCTGCCTGAAGTGCCCTCGTATCAGCACGCATGCTTCGTCCTTGACGTAGCTGTATCATATACGCACCATGGACGAGGCACAAGTGACACATATGGACGCAGTTGAGATGCAGAGTACAGCAAGCCATCTGCGCGCCAGGGGCAGTTCTTGTGGGTTATCTTCGGGCTCTAGAAAGACCTCGTAGGTACCGGCGTGAACGGTCGCAGTCGGCGACACTGTCCAGGACGACAGCGTGGAGGGTTCTACCGGCAACGAGTCGTCCTGCGTTTGCCCCGATTGGCTATTATGAACTTCAAGTTGAGAACGCGACTCGGAGAAGACCATTTGGTAGGGAGAGTACGACAGCCAGAGAGTGTTTTATGGGACTGTGCGAGGGAACCATGGTATATAAATACTCGAAATTTCCATGTCAGGTCTTGCCATGAGCAGCGTACTGTACGAAGGCCCGGGATTGTGAGCCTCGGCCTACTGAGCCGACCATTGCGGAGCGGAGCCCGGGCCGTCTAGCCTAGGCTCCTGTGAGCCCACGAGCTGCACTTTACAAGTGAAACCAAGAGTGAAACACACATTCACTTGCGCTTTCATCAGAGGTGGGTACTACGCATTGTTGGGGATTATTTTTTCCAAAATGGCATAGACTAGGACTGGTCAAGAGACTGGTCGTAGCGGATTACAGTTACAGTAAGAGACGCAGGTGCCCCCCCTTAGAAGAACGTGCATAATACTTTAGCCGGGGTGCCGTATTTAGTTTACCACTAAACGGCACAATTTCAGTCATCATATTCGGTTGTCGTGACAAATCATCTCATTGCCATCACGGAACGAGAATAGGCTTCCCTGCAATCAAAAACATGTACAGGCCATGAAACTAGTCGCTGGTAAACAATATTTCCGTTGCCTATAACAGTAGGGACCAATGACGAAACGCGGCTGGACCCACCGTGTTTGATACATTTAGTCGGAAAACAGGGAACGCGGCGGGAATGTCGAGATGATAAGGCTTCGGGGTGGCCTGGAGCAGCCGAGAATCAAGGACAATAGTTGTGGGTCACCTATTGATACACACCAGTACTGTTACACCTTCAGATTCAGAACACGGGGAAGTAGATCTCCGGAACTATGGTCTTTCCTCAGAATTTCAACAGGTCTCAGAGGTAAAAGCGAACATCTGAACAAAAGACCAAATGATGACTGGTATGTCGGTTGATGAAACTTGCGATAAGAACAGGACTAATCTCCTGATCAAGAAACGATGATGCTGTGAGGACAGAGGTAGAACTTGTGACGAGGACTGCAGCAACCAGGATTAGAGTGTAGGATGTCAGATGACCGCTACACAAAGGGTCGTCAAGATACAGCGAACGCCCAGCCAGCAGTTACCGATGTCGAGTACTAGGGCGATAGAAAGTGAAAAGGGTGGAAGCCCGAATGACGCGATAGGCGATGAAGTCGAACCCGATATCGGCTCCGAGAGGCTGTTCCTTGTCCGGCCTAAGACAATGAGTGCCCTTCTTCCCCTATCAGAGACGACCGGCATGCTCGGTGCTGTGGTCTTGACGCTGAGTGCTGATGCATGAGACCCAGAGAACGGACATAGGAGAAGGGGGGATTTGGGCTATCAATGAGAGAATTCGATTCGCAATGCCTATAGAACTGTATGAACTCG
The DNA here is from genome assembly GCA_021527775.1 of Lactarius sanguifluus. Taxonomy (NCBI): domain Eukaryota; kingdom Fungi; phylum Basidiomycota; class Agaricomycetes; order Russulales; family Russulaceae; genus Lactarius; species Lactarius sanguifluus. Next base: position 52,237 of record JAKEYF010000080.1, read on the forward strand.
ACCTCGGAGTCAGTACTTCCTTTTTCTCTCTAGGGGTCTCAATGCAAGTACACACGATAAAGTATGAAATTCCATCGAGCGTCGTGCGCTACTAACAGTCAATATCATGAGTTCCTGGTGTAGCCCAGCCGTGGTTGAGTCCGGTTGGCGCATGCGAGAAAGAGGTGGCGTGTGACTGCGAAAAGAACTCAGTCGTGAACGGTTGCGGCATATCTGTCACGATATGACTAATGCGTGACATTTCTCAGTGACCAACCCAACACGACCCGCACTACATTTTCGATGCGTTTCTTGATGCGTTTGCGACCTCGCTCACTGGCAGTTACCTCTGATTTCTATCCTAGCAAGTGTGACCCATGTCCCTTTCTTTCTTTGTATCTGTATATATTCCCTGTATTCACAACTTTCAGATTAGAGAGATACTCCCATGGACCTCAGATCTCAGAGGGCTCAGTGTTTGCATTCCCGAGCGCGCCACACTCGCGCGCACCCTTAGCGACTCGAGCACAATGCATTGCCGACTGAGGAAAAATATTCTGTGACGTTTCGTGAAGCGCGGAGGCGTGCACGATACACTGCGTCGCCGGTCGCTGTGGAGCCAAAGCGGTGCACTCCTGAGCTTGCTGCACCCGTGCGCGGCCTTGGTTACTTGAGTGGCACGTCCCCGAACATGGCCGACAGTTGTACGAAGTTCTGCACGGCGCGGAGGCCTGCACGACCAGTTGCACCTCCCTCAACTTGAGACCTGACCCGGGTCATTTGAGCAACCAATGTCGCGCGTTGTGACTCAGTCACAAACATGGTGAGTAGTTATCAGGGTCCTGAATCCACAGCTGAGGTCTGAATGTGCGCGAGTCTCATGGATAAAGCCTCGGATAGAACCGTGCGTTGTATACTGTACAATAAAATGAACGACTTGTGCAGGTTACCGATATTATATAAAACATGGTTTGTGTCACGTCGCTGGGACTGAGACAGGGAAACAGGTGAGAAACGACTATCGCTGTTATTCAGTAGGTCCACGAATCCTGGGCTGATTTACCTGTCCCGCGCCACCGCCTCCCAGGGGTATCGTAAAGATGTTCTGCAGTCTTTCAAAATCCGGCGTCCCAAGACCCGTGACCTATGCAACACAAATCAAGCCAACGTAGAGATACAGTCTGGCGGGACGAACGGGGATCCCATCCAGGGACGGCAGAGAATCCATCAGGTGCCACAGCCGGGGTTAGAGCCAGATGTGATGTCATTGAGGCCCGCAAACCCGTCGTCGTATAGCCGGATATTGAGGAAACCAAGCGGGGGCCTGCCGTTCGTAATAAGATGGTCATTCAGCAGTGAGATTATGCCTGCCACTGTCTGGTCATCGATAGGTCAGCTGAGAATGGACAACGCAGAGCGGATGGAGCAGGAAAGACACACGGGAGCCGAGCAGCTCGTTCCCTCCACAAGCATGCCAGCGCTTTTGATGAAGATTGTTAATTTGAGAGCTTGGGCGGCGACTGTCGGGGATGCCACGACCCTCAGGACTGCACAAATCACAAGGTAAGAAACGGTTAGGTCAGGTGATAGCAGCGAGCGCACTTGTAGAGGCCTAGCATACTGGGTGCCTTGGCGCTCGAGGAATGCGGACACGGCGACGTCCTGGTAGGCCGGGCGTGGAAAGTGGTCCGAAAAGCCGCCTCCAGAGAGGGGAGCCGCAACCTCGGGGTCAGTATTCTGTAGTGCCGCCGACGGCAGTGAGATAGGGACCTGCGAAACCATGGCAGTCTGGTGAGCGACTTGTAATTGGGCTTATGTAGTACTGTTAAGGGGTGATAAAATGCGACACGTACAGGATGCAGGGAATTCGGTGACGAACCGGACATTTCCCGATCCGTCCTTGCAGTTCTCGCCGACGCCGTGGTCTCCTGTAGAAAAGAGGACGCTAACGCCACGGGCGCCGAACTGTGCAAACAGAATGCACAGGGCCCTCGCATATTCCTGCGGAACATTCCACTCGTAGGTGCCGTATGATATGCTGATGGTCTGCGGGATGTCCCTCTTTCTGAGCAAGTATTCGAGCGACTCGAGGTACACGTCTCCAGGGAGCGGGTCGCCACTGTCCGACCACCTCACAGTGCCATCGGTCATATAGAAAATGATTGGGGTCGGGTACGCCATGACCGAGGCGTACTGGACGTCGATGCTCGCCTCTATGCCGGGGTTGTCCGGGTCGTACCCAGCACCATTCAACAACTCGACGGTGAAGGTTGCCAGACTGGGGGGCTGCACATCGGAGCGAAAGTTAGTCATGAACATAGTCAGATCCGTCTCACTCGGGTAATCTTTCTGGAAGCCAAATAACCCGAGCGTATTCCGGTCAGCCGCGGCGGGAACATATGCGAACGTCTTGTACAACCAACGCAGTTGCGATGGCGTGACCTCACCGGCACGGCTCGACAGCACCGTCACGGGCTTACCCGACGCCGCCTCTGCCTCTGCCTCTGCTGGCGCTGCGTCGACGGAGCGCCTGCGTGGTGTCTGCCGCAGCGTCCGTGTGGACGCGAAGTATGTCGTCGGTGCGACCGCTTGAATGTGTGCGTGCAATACCTCAGGCAGTGCGTAGCTGACCGTCCGGATTATCGTGTCATTCACTTTGGCATGTCGGTATAGCTGGTATGACGCGCCGAGCATTTCGTTGGCCTGAGACACGAGCACGTTGCTGACCGTCAGCCACGCGCCGCCGTGTGTTGTTGAGATGGAAGAGGGCCGCACGCCAGTGATGTGCGAGCCAGGAAGTGACAAGCTCAAGCGTGTCTGGGTGCGGCCTGACCAGTTCGGCGACCTGTTCCTTAGAGAGATGTGCGCCATATCTGAAACGGAGGAACGGCACACGTGAATGAAGGCGCGAGAGGAGCAGGGGTGAGATGGACGTGCCTTGGATGCTTGGGGGCGCTGACCTCGTATAGTGCATCAATCAACGCATTGTCATGGCGGGGGTTGAGTGCAATGTGGAGGTTGATAGCGGTGCCCGCGGACGGGCAACCCAGAGTCTCCCAGTTGGCTGGAACGGAACTCCAAGCGTGCTTTACACGCACGTCGCCCCAAGGAGCGAAGGGCGTCGCGAAATCGGCGAGGGGTGTGGCAGTGAGGAATGAGAGGGCATAGAGCCAGTGGTATCGCATGTACACAGGAGACCAGCCAGGAAGGTAGTATAGGACTGGAACACTAAGTGCTTGGCTGAGATGAAAGAGCGTCAGGACCGAGGTTGGAGCAGAACGGCAGGTCCCACTATGGTTGCCATCAACACGGAACGCAACCTCAAATGGCAGTTGAAAGAGGACGATGTTCCGATGAGGCCCCGTCCGGACCCTCGTAATCTAAAGAATCCACTTCCAAATGCTCCCACTCTTTTTTATCCTCTTTTTTATCTTGTTTTTTATTTTGAATAAATGCCCCTCCCGATTGTCTTTGCGGCATCAGGAAGTCACCTCAACCTCGGAAACTTCAAAAAAATAATAATCTGAAAACCTCAAGGGAGACTTGGAAACCTCACTTTTCCTAGTAGGTACCTCCTCAGAAGTCTGTCAATGAAAAACTCTGAAACTCGAGCCGGTCGTTGGCGAAAGAGGAAAACGACCACGTGACGACATCGCACGCGAGTCATCGACGGTGAGTTCGCTGTTCCCACAGTCGGGTGGGTACCACCATGTCGACGCAGAGTGCAGAAGAGTTGGCCGATAATTTTTCCAGTGACAGTGAAGATGAGCTGGACTGGGAGGAAGTTGCAGTGCCACAAGCCGAATACTCAGCGCCAGAAGATCAAGCGGGATCGTCCACAAGACCTAACATCGAAATAACACTCGACGCGTATCCCGCTCAAGGCAAGGACGGCACACAGTACGTGGTCTTGCTCTATCTTTTTGAGCGAGCGTGTTGATATGATTATAGGAGGAAGCCGCCAGGCGGCATCTCTCAGGCTGAACGCCTCCTTCGCATCGACTGTCACAAGGTGCATACCGTAGCGTTGATTTCCAACGCCCGGGAGAGGAACAGATGGATAAACGACGAGCTTCTTCAAGTGCGTCCGGCTCTCTCTTCCCCTTTCCTCTGTCCTAACTTTAGAACCCACCCAGGCACGCCTCCTGTCGCTCACCCCTCTCGCGATCCACAACTCCTTCGCAATGATCCACAAATCCCGTATCCCAGATGACGTCAAGCGTGGCTACCTCTTTGAGCAGGCCATATCGCGTCTTGCGTCATGGTGGGCGGATACCTTCTTCACGGTAAAGCCCACCGGGCATCTCTGCAGCCGCACGTTCGAGGACGTCCTTCGCTCTATGGGCCTCATCAACGGTTCAGATAAGAAAGGGAAAGGGAAGGCCCTCCCGCCGGATGTCGACCCACTAGAAGACGACAGCGAGGTAGAGATTGTGCGCAGCGCGAGGAGCCTTATGAAACATGCGCTCATGCGCTCGGGCTCGCGAGACGTCAGCTCTCAGCTCTTTACTGCGCTCTGTCGCGCTCTCGGGATACCCACGCGTCTTTTGGTAAGTTTACAGAGCGTACCATGGCAGACAAATGTGGGTCGGCCCAAGACGCCTGCAAAGCCCAAGGGGGCCAACTCTAAGGGGAAAGGCGTCGAACGGGGTGACGCGGAGGTTGATGTCTCACGGCGGGACTCGTCCGGGGATCATATAGAGGTGGACGGGGACTCTGAAGACGAGACATCGCCTGCAAACGGAAAGGGAAAGGTGGGAAAGGCGCACACAATAAAGCTCCGAAAGACGAAGAGCGTTGGACGAAAACTACGTTCCCCGCATCAAAGTGGTACGCATTTATTCTCGTAGTTCTCGCACGCAGACGATGACGTGCACACTCAGAACCCTCGGACCCCCTCACTACACCACCTGTCTTCTGGACCGAGGTTTTCTCGCGCGCTGACGGTCGCTGGCTTCCCGTTGACCCCATTCGTGCCATCGTTAACAAGCGCAAGGTTTTCGACCCTACTCCCGTTGGCACGACGCCGCGCCGAGGGAAGGTGGATAACCGCATGACGTACGTACTAGCGGTCGAGGAAGACGGGTACATGCGCGATGTCACTCCCCGATACGCCAAGCAGTACAGCGCTAAGGTCACCAAAGTGCAATCTGGCGGGAGAGGTCGTCGGGAATGGTGGGAGCAAGTGATGCAGACGGTTACGAGGCCGTATAAATTGGTACGCGACCCAGACGTGTAATACCCTTTTCCTAATTAAATATGGTTTCGGTTGTTGAAGCACCGAGACGACGTCGAGGATGACGAGTTGGTTGTCAACCAGTTTACAGAGGGAATGCCGACTACACTCGGGGGTTTCAAAGACCATCCCTTGTACGCGGCTTCTGTTTCTTGTTTCGTGTCCAAGCTCACACATAGTCCCACTACAATTAGCTATGTTCTAGAACGGCACTTGCTGCGAGACCAGATCATCTCCCAAGATGCACCCGAACTTGGAACGTTCCGCGGCGAGTCCGTCTATTCTCGCAGCCAAGTTCTGCACCTCAAGGCGGCGGAGAACTGGATGCGTTCTGGACGCGTTGTCCTGCGCTGGCGAGCAACCACTCAAGTACGTCAAACAACGCGCGGTGACTTTGAGTCGCCGGCGCGAGCTCGAATTCCGTGCGGGCGCAGAGGGTGCGAATGGAAGCAGTGATGTCATGCAGGGTCTGTACGCGGAGAGGCAGACAGAGAGATATGTTCCGCCTCCTGTGATCGACGTGCGTTTTCTATTCGTCGCCTTTCCCAATGAGTTTCCTTTCCTCCGTTTACGAGGACAGGCTTACGTGTCTTTCTCTGGATCCAGGGTAGAATCCCGAAAAACAACTTCGGGAACATTGATCTGTACACACCATCTATGCTTCCTGCCGGAGCTGCATACGTCCCACGTGCGCCTCGCATTTGTTACCCTGCATGCTTGCCGCTTACGTCCCATTCACTCGCTTCTGTTGCTATGTACAGACAGGGGCGCCGCCAAAATCGCTCGCCTGCTAGGCTTCGATTATGCGGAGGCTGTGGTCAGTGAGCTATCCTTAATAAAGCCATAGTAATCTGACACCCCAGTCCACACTGCCCATGATGTTTGCGTGCGCTGTGTGCGTCGTTCCGTGTGCTACCAGACTAGCTTTGAATTTCGGAAGGGCAAGGCGTTCCCTGTGATTTCTGGCGTGGTCGTCTCCGTGGAAAACGAAGACACGGTTCGTGAGGTGAGTACGATACAAACACCTTCCCTTCTTCGTCCCGCTGATCGCGTGGTACAGGCGTACTGGGAGGCCGAGCACTCCGCGGCGCAGAAGGAGCAGGAGAAGCACCACCAGGCCGTCCTCAAGCGATGGACGAAACTCGTGCGTGGCCTGCGCATTCGCCAGCGCATGCGTGAGCAATACGGGACTGCAACCGCCTCGGATCTCTCTTCGAGAAGGAATGGCGACGACGGCGGCGGCGATCAAGATGAGGGCGGCGGAGGGGGCTTCCTCGCGAGCGTGGGCGACGTCGTGCAGCCGTACAGCCTCCCGCGACCTACGCACGTCGTCTTCGCGTCGCCTCCACGCTCGCCGGAACCCGACGGCCGCACGCCGACACCTGCACCCGAGCCAGCGTTTGCACTGTCCCTCGACGAGGCCGAGGCCGAGTGCGACGACGCAGGCGAAGGACCTAGTTTGGACGTGGGGAGCGACCTCGATCGTCCCGCGGAAAAACTACAGGCAAGCCCAGGCCAAGGTATGCCCAAGTCGATGGCCGAGCTAGCAGCCGAAGTGGAGGCTGCCGCGACGGCGCAGGGACAGGGTCGAAGCGACGCGTCCGTGGAAGTGGACGTGGCTGAGGAAGGTGCGACGTCTACTGCCGCTCCGCCCCGCCGCCGGCCGCCGCCAAGGGCGCGCCCGAAGGCGAACGGGGAGGCGAGGACGAGCCGGAAACGTGCGCGTGTGAGCGAGGATGAGGACGAAGGCGAGTGGGTGGGCGATGCGCAGCCTCATGACGGTGACAGCGGGATCGAGGACGCGGTTGGCAATGACCAGCGGCCGCGGGATGCGAAGCGCGCGCGCACGCGGGCCGGGCGCCGAGGGCGGGGTACGGCGCTAGCGGTGCCCGTACCCGTGCCCACGTCCGATCGCGTACTTCGTGTGCGCAAAAAGTAAACCAGTTGGGGTAGGTTGCGCTGCTCAGAAGTGTGCGATTGCAGCAATCGCATAGGTTGGTGTTGGCGCTATGGCAGTGTCAGTTCTTCGGACACTGCGGTAAAGTAGTATCACCACGACAGTTATCTACAGTATCTATTCAGTGGATTTTACTCTACTAGAAATATTCACTCTTAGGCCGAAGTCGGAGTCGGTGGGTGAAGACCTGCCCAAGTTCTCCTTTACTCTCAAATATCTCATTGACATCACGGAGTGGTTTACAGTAAGGGGCCGAGCCTTACCTGTAATCTCCACAACGCTAAACAACGCTAAACATGTTCCCTACACAGCCGCCTCCTCTCCCTCATCGACTTCATCGTTTAACATCTCGAAGCGCCCACATGTCGGCCGGTGGGCGACTGCGAGTCTCACCGCAGTAGGAGGGTTACTTTTCGGTGCACTGCTCGTTTAGGCCTAGGTGTGGTGACGGTCCCCATCTACCACGCAAGTTCAGCACGCAGCTTCGACATCCACACACAGCATCGTTCACGCGGCGTCGTCTGCAACGTCACACACCGGCTTCCCTCCAGGCGCGGCAGCCCCACGTGCACCCTGTGCGCTTTCACCTGCACCACAATCCGCTCACCCGTTTCTGCCAGCACAAGCGGGCAACCTGCCGTATCTCGCGCTATCAATTATGACATTACACGTTCAGGGGTCGATGTCTTCGACGGCGGCGTCTAGTGCTTGGCTTCACGAGGCTAGTGTGAACAGGCAAAAATCGAATTGCGGGGAGGGCCCAAAGGGTGCATTTCCAGCAAGATGAAAATGCGAGATGAGAAGTCGCAAAAATTCGGAAGGGTGCTAGATTATGCTTCCGGCCCCGGATTGGTGGACTCAGATCGGGTTATCTCCAATCCGGGACCGGCGCTTCCTTGTACTTGCGACGTTTTCGTGATGCATTTGTCCTGACTCCTGAGCGCACGACTGCGCGCGGCAGGCACCAGCGAGGAGGACTCACTCCCCAGTTGGGATCAGTTCGTCTCGGACCTAAAAACTCCAAAATGGGTGAGAATTGCAAAACATACTAGTTTTTTAAGAGATCGGGAGTTCTTCAGTTGCGATCCTCCTGAAACAATAGATATGTATTAAATTTGAAGAATCTCACAAGAAAAGGGTATGTCTTTTCCTGATTGTGCAGAAAAGTGAGAAGTCCGAGAAAAGTCATCTCGGCTGAACCTGGCATTGCACCCCATGGTTCAGAAACTTCAGTACGTGGTGTAAATATGTTATTTAACAACCATTTAAATTTTTGTATCCCCCAGTGTACCTGCAACAGAGATACAAGCAAATCAGTGGATTTGTCTACTCTAGATTGCGACATTTGTTGAATCACGTGGCTCCTTTTCCTACGTGACATTCCGTGACAAACCGTTTCGCTAGCTTTCCTCTGGCTCGCTTGGGTACTAGCTTAGGTACTAGGGCCGATCATTTGCTACTCGCGATTTCCTCCGAAATTTACAACTTGAACGATACGCTCTGATCAGAACTAGCCCAGGGGTGTTCTATTCAGAAATAGCCATCCCGCTTCTTGACACGGTTCACATGGAAAAATCAAAGTGGTCACTTCGGCGCTCTTAAGACCGTGACTTTGTTCTCCCCTCTCTTTCTCTCTATTCTCCTTTTACCAAGGCAGCCTAGTTGTGATCGACTCCTTTTAGAACAGGACGCCTTGAAGAATTCGACATGACTGGCCATGCTGTCATCGACATCCGAAACACCTACGGGTGTTCATTCATTGGGCTGATTATCAGTGTTATGTGAGCTGTCGGGCCCTCTCCTTACCGGTATTCCTGCTGAGCTGGTGAACGTCCAGGCTCTTTGGTATAACGACTCTGCAGACGTGAGCTAAGATGGACACTTTCTCTTTTCTTGCGCTGACCCGAAAACTTTGTCCGGATAGATGGATATATTACTGGTAATTGACTCTCTCCTCCCGATACAACCGAACTCACCAGACACAGGCAATATGGGAGTAGAGACCAAAAGGCTCTCAAGTTATTCATCGCGGTCATATTGTGGGTAGTACATTTCTGATTCCAGCCCACCCGATTGGATTGTTTCGTTAGTTTATTGGATGCCTTGCACACAACCCTATGCATTTATTCAGGTATACTGGTAAGACAGCAACACCTACTCTATCATTCACGAGTTCATTATTGCAGGTACCTGGTCCTAAATTTTGGCAACGTCGAAATTCTGGACACCGGTGTGTGGTGAGTCCACCTTTGTCGAGACGAAGTCAGAGTCGTCTCTATGACTGACTAGTGCTCTAGGGCTATGGGTGTATGTAACATTTGAAATTGCGTCTTATCTCTCGCCACTTACAGTAACTTACGTTCACCGTAGATTCAAGTCCTCATCAACGTATGCCGCTATATGCCTTCTGTAGGCTATTTCATACTTACTAATGACCGTTTCAGACGCTCATCGATTATATGGTTCAACTGTGCGTCTTTTGCACTGGATCTCTTATTTGCGATTTGTCCTGATGCAGCGTAGCTTCTATGCCCGACGAGTTTACATCGGTAAGTATTATCCTCTGCCCATAACTGGAACTCCGACTACAACCTGGTTTCTGTCAGTGGGCGGGAGTATCGTCATCCCGATCATCATTGTAAGTTTGTCTTTATCGTAGCTGACTCCTTGATGCACTTCTCAACGCGCATTCTCAGGTGATATTCGGAACTGCTTGCGTCGGTAAGCATCTTGTGGCTTTTGGGGGTACATCTATGACTATCTTCCTTTGCATCGTTGCAGCCCTCGCACTCGGTGAGTTAGCTGCTTTCCATTTCGTGCCACGTCCATGAATCATGTCTAAACATCCCATGCTAGTAGTTCACCGTCGGAGTGTATGTGTGGTCTATACCCTGATTATTCAAATATTTGAAACCTGCCGTCAGGACTCCGATTACCGTCGGGCTCGGGTCCCGCTATGCGTCCCTAATTGTAAGCTTGGACCTACACCTCTTTCCACATCCGCTTACTCTTTGACGGCTTGGCAGCTAGTGACCTGCATCGGATTGGGGTCAGCCGTTGTGGCAGACATTTTGATCGCCGTCTCCATGTGCTGGTTTCTCTACCACAAGAGGACTGGTTTCGCAAGGCGAGTTCAGGTTTCCCATTTACGCCGCAGATTTGGCTGAGTTTTCGTGAACAGAACCGATTCCGTGATCATGACCTTGATGGCTTACAGTGTCAACTCGGGTTTACTAACAAGGTGAGATCTTGTGCTACGTCAGTCGGCTACACACTCAATCAAGCAGCGTTCTCACCTGCGCAGCGCTTATCAGCGTAAGGGTTTCCCTCATGTACTTCATCATTTTCTTATGTTATGACCAGTTTTCAATATCTCCCTTCACTATGTATTCGCTAGTGTTTTACTGGCCGATGAGTAAATGTACGTGTGCAAGGATACCAAAGATGGGAAGACAGATTAACCGAAGTTTATCCTATAGTCTATGCGAATTCTCTCCTTGCCATGTAAAGTCAATTTAGTATGTATGGTGGGTTCAACTTCTGACGTCTTCCATCTTCAGGTTGAATAGTCGGGACTACGTCCGTGAGCGGTCGTCCACCGATAACAAACCTGAAAACGCCTTTAACCTGTCTTCGATCCGAATCGAACAACGGAGCGAGGGTGACAAGTCCAGACGACCCACTGTCTCGGTTACTGTGCATCGCTCGGCGACAACGGACTTCCCACAGGGCAAACGTGACCACGACGTAGAGTCTAGGACGATCGAAAACAGCAAATTGGTATGGTCCCTGCACTTCTCCGTAGCGACCACTGCACTCATACTTATTTTGTCCTTCGAAGGAGGCGAGTATTCCCTCTGAAATCCATCATGGTGATCGCATGTCGGATTGGAGCACGTAAGGTCTTGATCATGGCGCGGATCAAGGAAAACACTTTTCCACAAGGGCGATCCGTAAATTCTTTCGTTGTCCTATAACATAGCTCGGGCCCGAGGTCTTGACCGTTTACGGTATACCTGAATGAGTAATAGGTGGATTCGGGTCGCTTGGGTCATAACTGTAACTAGTACTGACGCTGAGGTCAGGGGAGAAGTGGGGGTACACAATGATCATGTTGAATATGTCAAGGGTTGCGCGCCGGAATGCCAACGCCACATCTGTAAAGCCAGTGGCCTCACACGTACTAGCGGCTGCGGTCCAGCCTTCCGGCCAGCCATGTGCATCAGCAGCTCTGGAGTCAGTCTTTACATTCAATTCGTGCAGCATCAAGTTTGCGTTGCCTTTATCGAATATATTCACATCGAGACGTCTGCAAACACCAAACAAGCAGCATTCAGCGCATCCCATGGACCCCAGATCTCAGAGGGCTCAGTGTAGCCCATGTCTACATTCCAGAGCGCTGCACTCACGTACACCCTTAGTGTTATGACTTGTCTTGGACTCCTGACAGGGGTTACCACCCGTGTGGCTACGGCCACAGGGCGGAGGGCACAACATGTTCACAGGAGGTCACCCCTTCTGTCACAGTCACCCTGTTGGTGTTAGAAAGACGGGGTTTAGAGTGCCTGAGTAATAAGGGCCGGGACACTTTTAGTGCATCTACGCCCGGTGACCGGTGACCTCGGAAGTAGAAGGCTAGAAGCGAACACAACCGCGGGTTGCTTCGGGTTTTCTTGCAAGGGTTTTTGCAAGATTGTAAATCAGTAAGAAAAAAGAAAAAAAGACAGTCTCATGTACCCCAATTAAGATATTGGGACGCGCTGATCGCTTAGCATACAGATGAAGTACAAGATGTGGGGACCACTGCGTAGAACTGAGGAGAGTGATTAACCAAAGAAAATACATTGAAAAAGGTCCTACAAGGAATCAAGCGTTTGGTTCCACTGCCATTGCAACGACAGACTGTCCATCGATATGAAACGCTTCTCGTTTTCGTCGTTGTCACACCATCGGCTACATTGACAAAGAACCGTCTCTTCAGACCAAACTGTCTCTTGATATTATGGGGAACATTATGAGCTTGGAGGACTGACAAAGCGATTGAACATTTATCGAGGCATCAACGAGTCAGGATTTAAGTACATACCAATCACCTCGACACGTAGTAGCTGGGATGTGCTCTCCTGCGACTCGGCGGTTCGGGCGCTTGTCCAGGGGCGCCGAGGGACCCAGGCTGGAGAGTGGGTCACTAGTATCAAGGAGGTCATTGATCAAAGGCCATCTACGCACGAATTCAAGGATATTTGTTGATGTTCCACATCTCGTGCGGCGGCCATACTAGGTATACGCGCTGTCACTGTCAACTTACGAAGGTCACTAGTACATGCCAACCACCCCGGACCGCAGCGACCTTGGGCACCCACGCTAGGAGATATGGCACTTACAATGACGGTCCTCAAGTTCAAGTACAACAACGCAGTGACTTATTTACCCTGAAGGCTCACCCGGGAACGATGTTGTGATTGGCTAGCGCTCTCCTCGGCTGAGTCGGGCCCCCTCGTGCCGATAAAGTACGTACACGTACTATGCGAGTTAGTATTCTGTCCATATTCTACTGGCTTGATACGCTTCAGCACGAGACGATCGTGTTCTTTTTTCCATTAGTCGAGACGAGCGGAGAAACAGTTTAGTGTGCTGGCGTTTGCGACGGTAGGAGACACGCAAAAGTGAGGAACGAGGTATGTCCGCGGACCTCCTTCGAATGTCTCGAGAGGACCTGAGTCGCTGGTGCCGGCGCCGGCGCAGGAGTGGATGCGGGTATCGGTGACGTGCGTACGACTTCTTCCACTTCGTCAGTCGGCGCGAGCCCGTCCCCGTCCTTATTCTCGTTCTCCTCCCGCGGATCTTCGACCGCATTCATGTCCACGTCAACATCCGCGTCTCCGCCATCGTCGCCGGCTACCGTCTTGGGCCTTTTGGACTCGATCTCGGAGGCCGGTTCGGCGCGCGCGAGGCTGTCTTCGCGCTTGCGCTTTTCGGCGTGGTGAGCACGCGAGGCGGTAATCTGGCGGAGGCGCTTGTCCTCGCGGACGCGTTCGAGACACTTGAGCTTCTCGGAGACGGCGTCGATGCGAGGGAGGGGCGGCGCTTGGGTGACCTCGTGTGGCCGGAGGAGGGTCTCATACATGGTGATGTCTGAATTTTTCGTCGGTAAACCCGCGGTTTTAGCCCGTGATCCAAAGTCGATGGAATGGCATGTACTTTACCTGTGAAACCTGCATCGTTGAGGGTGCTCACGGTGCGCAAGACTTGCTCTATGCAAGGGCTGAAGCAGCAGATACGCGTCAAACGATCTTTCTGCGCATATATGCGTGAGCAAGGTGGGAGACACGTTGAGATAGGGCACACGCACCCTGAGCGCCGATTTCGCATATTCAATGGCTTCCCAAGGGGCGGGTAAGTCCAAAAATACTAAATGGGGAAGAGAGAAAGAGAGGTTGGTAGGGCCAAGATGACAGCAAAAAGAAATAGCGCGCCTGCGTCGGCAGTATCCGCGACGGTAAAGCCATTCTTGCAAACGTTTCTATGGGTAAGAGTCACGATGTCAGACATGCCGTGGAGCGCAAATTCATCGCTAAAGGAGTGTGTGAGTATATGCGTAAGAGAAAGGGTGGTGGAGTACCCACGCAGCCTTCTTCGCGCGGGCCTCGTGGAATTCATAGGTATATACACGCCCCGCGGAACCCACAGTTCGTGCGATCGAATGTGTGAACGAACCTGAACCTGTCCCTGGGAGGAGTCAGGATGGAAATTCGAGAAAGATGAATGGATGGTGACAGAGAGTGCCGACGTCAGAGGATGAATGGAAGGGATCGAAACAAGGAAAGAAGAACAAGACGGACCTGCCTCGATTACGACAGAGCCAGGTCGAATATGCAACCAAGAAGTGATAAAGGCGATATCGGCAAGATAAAGGATCTGTGTTCTATGGGGCAAAGCGAGGGTCCACAGCTCTGGAGTGGGTCTGAGGATGTGAATGAAACCTTTGCCCGTGCGAGAGGCGACTTTGGAGCCGTAGGGGATGCCGACAAGGTCTGAATGGCGGTAGTGGCCATATCTGCTATTAAACTCGCTTCCTGGGGTGACAACGAGAGATTGCACGGAATCTCGCGTCTAAGTAAAACATAAGAATTAATACGAGACAAACTTCAGGGACATACAAGCCAGACGATAACGAGGTCACCCTGAGCGACGGAGGGCTTCGTTGACCACATTTCGGTGCCGTGATGAATATTCAAGGTTAGATTCCTCTGGATCTAGGCGGAGATCCAACCTAGACTGTAATCCTCCTTCTCCGGCCATTTGGCTACATACGCGCCGTCCCTCGACTCCATCCACTTTAACCATAAGTTACTTTTGCTTTCCCTCGTCTCCCTTCTCTTCTGCGCTCCTCTTCCATGGACACCGGCTCTCCTTGCGTCTCATTCAGTATGTTCTTCCATGTCCCTCTGCTGGCGCCCTTCTAATTCTTTTCAACTCAGTCGGCATCGTCGACTTCACAGAGAAGGTATTTCCCAACACTTCGTTTCTCCTCGTGTCGCCGCGATTGACGCTGGCTTGCCCCACTTCCAGGCCCGCTGGGTCTTTCTGACCGAGTCCGTCAGCGAGCTCCTTGGTGAGCCTCAGCCTCATCGTCGTCCTCGTCCCAATTAACCTCCAGTCAGGCTATGAACCTCACGAACTCGTCGGTACTCCCTCTCTCGACCTTGTTCATCCGGACGAATATCGCGATGTCAAAAGCCTTCACTAGTCAGCACCATTTTCTCACTTTAACTTCTCTACTCCATCCCCCGTGTCCAGTACGACCATCAGTCAAGACAAAGCAGCCGTACTCGCCTATTTACGCCTGAAGCATAAGGACCCTTACAAGGGCTACATTCTGTGCGCCATCGTGAGAATCCCCACATTTTCCTGCCCCCTTTCACCACCCACACTAACATTTTTGAAACAAAAACAAATAGTCCAGAACAGTCGCATGGAACGTTCTCGTCGGTAGCGTTTCT
Organism: Lactarius sanguifluus; assembly: GCA_021527775.1. NCBI lineage: Eukaryota > Fungi > Basidiomycota > Agaricomycetes > Russulales > Russulaceae > Lactarius > Lactarius sanguifluus. The sequence continues at coordinate 67,412 of JAKEYF010000080.1, forward strand.
TTTGCCTCCATGGGCCCCGGAGCCATGCATAACGCATCAACTGCGCAAGAGGTAACCATCATCACCCCCGCAGCTGCGAATTTCGAGTTTCGAGTGAGCGCTCGTTCCCCTCCGCTTCCACCGGCACTACGTTACTGATAGGCTACTCTTATCAGCGCTGGGGTGACCCGTCTCCCATGCCCCCTAGCCCCATCCAGGGATATGATTCCCCAGAGCCAAGTTATGAAATAGAAACTGACCCGCCCAGCGAGTCCTCGTCCAGTAGCCGTGCGACGAGCAACGAAGCTCCTTCACCCACCAGCTCGCGGGCCAGCGGGGGAAGCAGGACTGGCCCAGATGGCGTCATCACTTTTGATCCGCTCCCAAAGCAGTCAATACGTACTGCGCTCATCCTCGACAGGTTTTCGTCGTCCTGCCCGATCGTCTATAGCTCCAACGAGAGCTTCTTGTCCACCACAGAAATCTTGGGTCGTCCCTTTTTTGACTTTGTAGCTCAGAGAGACGAGTTCCTCGTCCGTAGCTGGATCGATGCCGTCAAGGGCTGGGGTGTGAACGAGCGCGGGCAGCCCAGCGACGGCGGCTTTGGCTTTGGCAAGTTCCACCTCTTCCCGCGAGGCCGAGACTCTGTGTTCGTTTTCTTTCCCCTTTGCCGGCATAAATCTGACTCTTACTGCACCAGCGAGCGGATGGAGCCGGAATCCCCTCCGCAAACCTCACGCCACGGGCGCACGGCGCCTCGCAACAGCCCGGCAACCCAGCAGCAGCACACCTCACGAACGTCTGGGGCAAGAGGTGCATCTTCGTCAACACGCCAGCGGCCACAGCGTCAACAACGCACTGCGGCGATTGTGGAAGATGAGATCGTCGTCGACGCGATCTTCTCTGCTCACTCAGACGGCCTCATGGTCATCTTGCGGCACGCCTCTGTTGCGTCGTCTTCTGGCGCAGGTCAACCGGCCAGGTCCGCCAGTACCACGAGTCCAACTTCCACCCCGACAATGGCGGCACCCACCACGGGCTCGAGACGGAGGCAGTCGTCGTCGGGCGGTTCCACATCTTGAATTCCCACCGCCCCTATCTCATTACGACAGTCATTGTATTGCATGCTCTTATCATGTCCGTTCCGCTCTTTTTCTTGCTTCCTATTGTTTCCGCTTTCTGTTTTCAGCTACAGCTAACTCGTACTTTGTTGTGCAACCCCTTTTCCTCCTGCCTGAGCTGCGTTACTATTTTCTGCTCTGTATCATTGTTTCCCCTCGCACCTCGGTCTCCTTCCACTCCCTCGTGTTTATCCACTTCTGCTTACCTGCGCGGGGGCAGCCGCAAGACCTTGGAGTCGAATTGTGTCCATCGACGTGACCGATGGAACGAGATAAGGTACAAGAACAACTACAGAAGGCAACGGCGATCATGGCCCATTTGCGTAAATGGCCTTCCGCACAGGGGCACCTCCGCTCTGCGCTTTGACTGTTCTCACATTTTACACCCACGCACACGCGCACACACGTTGGTGGAGCATGCGGCACTTCCCCAATGAACGTCAAAAGCGTCTGTCATTAGTCCATTGAATAGCTTTGGCCAACAAACTGCCATGTGACAATGACGAACTTGAACTAGGCCGGGGGGATAAATATTTACACTCTGGTAATGAACCTGGGAACAACCTTCAAGTCCGTTCGTTCGAATATTCAGTGGGAAAGCAAAAGGCCTCGAGGGGGGAGAATAGGCACGCAGGGCCCAACAAATAGAACAGAATATCAGACATTGGGCGGTGCGAGAGAGGAGAAGAGAGCTTTTCGAGATTATGGATTCTAAGGAACGGGTCTGGGCACATCCAACCCCACTCGCCCGTTCTATCCCATCTCCTACTCACCTTGTCCAAAACTGGGTAAGTACGGCGTATGTGCAGCCTGGGGCGGGGCATGTGGAAGTCGGTCATGTGTACGCGGGCCCGAATAGCACGACACCCCATTCATTTCTTCTTTTTCCCGGGGGTTGCCATACACCTCGTGTTCTTTTGAGGAGCTGGGATTGACGGAAGAGGAGATCTCCGTGATAAGCGACGCGAGTATTGCGATCGAAGGAATCCCGGAGCGCTGGTGGGGAGAGAGGAAGCCCCGCTTGCCTCCTCAAGAGTGCGGGTCAATGTACAGTAACGATGAATCGCCTATTATCAGAACGCCCCAAGCTGCGTGAGGGTTGGAAGATGCCGAGGGTTAAGAACGGGAGAAAAAAGGCTACTGTACTTGTCTGTCTCGGCTCGTTTCGCCTTGTCTTGTGTCGGGTCGATGACCCTTTCCTTCGTTTCAGGGATAGGGAAGGTACACAACGTGCCTTGTGCGTCAATAAAGGGGGAAGAGGGGTCCTGTTGAAAAAAGGCTGGCTGACAGCTCGCCAACGTCATTATCAAAAGTCGGCGGCATACTGTAACTTACTTTGCAGGGAACTTTGGTATTTAATTTTGGTGACTTCCCAATACGTAGCATGCTCTCGCATCACTCGCTTCCGGTGGGTCGTCGTATCGGCCCATGTGAAATCCAACGAGGTCGTCTCTGAATCTGTCTCTGTCTCAAGGGGCGGAGTGACGAGCGCGAGTTCGAACATGGAAGTGGGTAATTGGCGCAGAGATCATCTCTCTCCTATCTTCGCGACTCGAACTGCTCGTCCGTTGATCGGTGCAGCAGTGCCATTAGGCACAGCACCCGAGTCTCATGAATCAAAAAAAGGAGGTGGTTTCGTACATCGTACAGTAATTTGGCTGGAGACTAGAAGATTGATTAATTGATTCCTTGATGGGGCATACCTCCTACCGGCAGCTGTCCTCAGTGAGTAAAAGTGGCCCATACAAGGACTGTATTGGATTGGCGCTTAGGTGGAGTTGAGTACGCCGAGATCTGGCCAAGATTCGAGCTAAGCCAGAAATTCCACAATAAACGGAGCCAGTTCGCGGGCCGATTACTCGAATTCCATAACTCGATCGAAGCTTCTGTCATCCATGCATCTTACATAATTCCTATTCTGCTGCTAGTCTTTGCCCAAACGCACTATTCTCACGGCCCGGTCCGCCTTTTCCGCAACTCAGATTCAAACTCCGCTTTTTTGAACTTTCTCTTCCCTTTTTGTCCTCTTTCATATTTACAGTCAATACTATAATAACTAATGTAAATATCATAGCAATCAAAGGTAAATAGTGCATAAATATGGCACATAAATAACTTGATAAATAATGTGTAGTTTAATTGACCTGTGATCCAATCTATAATAGTTAGTGTAGAAATATATTTATGATGGGTTCACCTTGGGGTTCACACAAAGTGGCGGTGCCAGGGGATGAGTGTCCTAGATGAAGATGCACTACCCCTATCAGTAAAATGAATCCATAATCTACTCACATGTGAGTCCACATTGGGAATCTCTGAGGTCAGAGTCTTGAAGTCTTCTGGCTGGTACCAACTGGGAATCTCTATGCGTCAAAAAAAAACACAACACTTCAGTAGCCGTGCGACTGGCTCCTTGTAGCTAAAGGAACCATGTGTAGGGACTGGATCATGAGAGATCAATTCATGATCTGCCAATTACACAATCATGCAGTAGGCACTTATCCAAAGAGTGGGTCATGTCTGCAGCAATGTAACCCAGGCTTGTATCGAAAGCCCACACGAAGTGCTTAGTCAGACGAAGAGTTGGGCACCCAACTCTTCTGTGTTGTGTGAGATCTTCATGTGAGCTACCCTCACAATCCTTAGATCTATATCAAGCATAGTTGCAAGTGAATAAATTTTTTTAAATAAAGAAGGGTGTTTCTAACTAATACAGTGTTGTCTGTGAGTGGCTGTACTAAGATGGTTTAATTGGAAATTAAGGGGTTATTTTAATCTGATCTGAAAGGAAGGATAGTGAGTCAAATGTGTTTTTAGAGCGGAGTTTGAATTTCGGCCGGTCCCGAACGGTCCGGGCCGTGAGAATAGTGCGTTTGGAACGCAACTTCTGCTGCTGCCATGTCATCCATCTCGCAGGCGCTGGCAGCAACGACAAGCGCAGACCACCTCGTCATCTCTGATGACCCTCTACATGTCAGCATACCATCTTCGTTGCTCTTCCAGGCTAAACTCCTTTCTCTTAGCCCGCAAACCTTATCCCCGAACTCTGTCGTGGCTTTTATCATTTGGGCTGGGTGACGGGAACCGGGGGAGGTATCAGCATACGTGTCGCGTGAGAGCTCGTCGCCTACGTGCTTCGTGCGCGTGCTCGTCGCTCACCTCCCGCAAGCGATAAGGTGTACATCGCCCCCTCTGGCGTGCAAAAAGAGCGCATCTTGCCGTCGCACATCTTCGTCCTGCCGTTCCCGTCGCCGCCCGACGGCGATCGCGTGTTCCTCCGACGCCCGTCGCTCGATCTCAAAGAGTCCGCGTGCACGCCCCTCTTCTGGAACGCGTTCGATCTGCGCGGCGCAGGCAGCTGCGTCCACACGCACTCGCAGAACGCGGTGATGGCCACCCTGCTCACGCCCGGAAATACATTCCGCATATCTCATCAAGTGCGTTCCATTCCGCGCGCGCGAATTACGTCTCAATCTTCTTTGCGCGTCACTCAACTTCTTCCTGGCGCACTGAAAAAAAAAAAATTTCTTTTTTTTTTTTTTCAATTTGGCAGGAGGTACGGTAATTATGCCGTTTGTGCTGTGTGCTACGTTGCCATCGGAACCAAACCGACAGATGATCAAAGGCGTGCGTGTAGGCGGAATGAAAGCCGCGCTGTCCTATCTCGACACCTTGGAAGTGCCGATAATTGAAAATACCCCCAACGAAGAGGACCTCAAAGACAGCATGGCCGACGCCATGCAGCGCTATCCAGACGCCCCCGCCGTGCTGGTCCGCCGCCACGGCATATACGTATGGGGTGAGGCTGGCTAGTCGCTTGCCCCGCCGTATGTGCTGACCCATTACTAAAAGGGAGCGATTGGGAGAAGGCAAAGACGCAAACCGAGGTGAGTTACGCAGGTGCCATGTGGTTGATGAGGCTGCCTGATATTGCCGTACAGTGTCTTGATTACCTCTTTGAGATCGCTATTAAGATGAAAGCGCACGGTCTCCCCCTCGTGCAAGGATAACAGTGAAGGAGGAGAGAATCCGTTGATTCTAGTAGAAGTCTGAAATTGGCTGTGTTTTGAACATTTTGATTGGAACACATATTCCCACGCTTCCATCATGCCAGAGTGGGTCACGACGTGCCACGTATCAGATTACCGCAGTACAGTACTCGTCGACGATTCATGGCGGAAAAGACGTCGCTCCTATCGAAGACACTCTCCACAGCGTTGGCATAGGCTCGCACACGTATGCCAAAGATGGAGACGGTGGTATTTGCACCGCCATGGGGCCGGCATCTTCGAATACATGTGCGGACAACGATGCATGCGCGCGTGAGGTCATCGAAGAAAACGAGTTCCGAGGGGTGAGAGGAAAGACTTGAGGCTACAGCATGCATAAGAACGGGGGCACTCTGGAGCATCCAAAATGTTGAAGGGAAAACCTGTATTATTTCGAGGAACATGTGAACTCGATGAATTTCATGATCGACCAGCGGGCGAGCAGCCTGCCCTTTGTAGTGAGTACCAGAGGGAAGGGGCCAGGCCGGACGATGCTGGAAAAGGGTCGAGTAACGTATATCGAGAGAGCACGAAGGGGATGACACGAATCGATGAAAGATATGGGAAGGGAAGGACGAAGCGATCACGGTACGGGCGCTCCGGAGTCTCCGGAGTTAGGCAAAGCGGACTTTCACGAGAATCCGAGCTCAACTCTCTCACACCAACACCAAATATATTGAGTGCGTACGGCTCATCCAAAAACTAAGTGCACGACGTTGCACACGAGCCCCTGCCCAGCTTGAGTAACACGCTGGAGGCTAAGCAGAGAGATTCTCTCGGACCGACTCTTCCAGTGCTCCAACTTCGCAAAACAAGCTCTAAACGGAGGAAGCACGGCCCATTCCAAAAAAACGCCTTTCGGCTGGCGTCTCATTCCTAGGAGAGTGGTCGCATTGCTCTAAATTTCGCCGCGTAGGGAGGCGGCGAGTGAAGGGTGTTGTTCGGAGGCGACGGTTGGCTCAGAGAGTGAGAGAGAGGGCTGTGAGAAAAGATTCCCGGAACACGTGCACTGTACAACTCGGTATTCTCGGTCTTCTCGTTCACCCTTCCGTGGTGTGCAAGAAGATCTAAATCGGCAATGGGAGTGCGCAAAGTGATGCTAAATGTGAAATCAGCCCTGAGGGCCTGATGGGCGACGATACGTCCAGCACGCTTCCCGATCACAGGATTTTGTTTTTTAATCCCATCGATATCACCACGAGGTGTCGTGGACACATTCCCAACTCTCGTGGGACGTGGCACGCTACTCTTGGTTCTTGCTGCATTCGACTCGGGCTGGTATTTCATATACAGGGCTTACTAGCTCACAATTCACATCATCGATGACCACCCAGAGGTGTGTCTACGGCCCTCGTTACTGATTGAGTGCTGTCTCTAATCTAATTGCTGTAGCAATGGTCGAGTCTCCCTACCGGGTTTCACTGGACTGCCCCTGTCAATCGGCTCTCTCAGGTGCCCTCCTTTTCCACATTTCTGGACCAATTGACTGAGTACAGTACTACTCGCCACTTATCCTTGATAAGTGATTGTCCGCTCTTCCTGTCGGCTGGTTCGTCGTCTGGTGCCACTTCACGTGACCATCTCAGAGGCTCGAAGGTCGATTCGAAGGTCGTAAAAGGCAGCCGCAAAGCACGAAGAAAAAGGCGGGTTCGCCGTATGTCCCCAAGCACACGCGTAATGACCGCGGTTACTGACCAGCGTGGATAGGCAAGACCCGCAGACATTTAGCAACGATTAACATGCTCCCAGACGATGTCTTGGTGGAAATATTTGACACCTGCCGAGTGAATGATTCCGGTTTCAACCCATGGCATTGGCAGTGGGTCGGACTGGTGCACGTATGCAAGAGGTGGCGACAAATAATTTTGGCCTACCCACGCCATCTAAATCTCCAGCTCCTCTGCACAAATGGAACTCCCGTGGCGAAGAATCTGGGTTGCTGGCCAGCTTTCCCTATTATCCTTGAGTATGGCCATTGCAGGCCCGTTACTCGTAAGGACGGAAATGATCTCGTCGCTGCGCTAGAGCACCCCGATCGTGTACACCATGTCGACCTTTCCTTAACAATCTCGCAGATGGGAAAAGTGGCCACGGCGATGCAGAAGCCATTTCCTGCACTGACGCACCTTATGCTTCGGTCAAACTATCGGCATTCACATGACAAAGTCCTTCCTGATAGATTTTTGGGTGGATTTGCCCCACGTTTACAGGAAATCGTCATAAGAGGCGTTCCCTTTCCGGCATTACCAGGCCTTCTTACGTCGGCCAGTGACCTCGTCAGACTCGAACTTTTCGACCTACCTCAGAACGGTTATATATCACCCGAAGCAATGGTTATGGGCCTGGCCACGGCGACCAGGCTCCGACATCTTTGGATTGGATTCACATCGCCAACTTCTCGCCGTCAGCGAATACACCTGTCTCACATAACGCGGACCGTCCTTCCCGCTCTCACCTCCTTGGGACTCTGTGGTGTTCACGAGTATATGGAGGACTTCGTGGTCCGACTCGACGCCCCCCGGCTCGACTGGGTCGGCATGGGTTATATGGATCAACCTGCGAGCGCCCAAGTCGACTTTCGCGTTCCCAACCTTTTTGGGCTCATCGAGCGCTCAGAAGATCCCCAGCTAGCCCAGTTCGAGCGAGTGGACATAACTTTTACGAGTGACCACGTCTCCTTCAAGGCTTATCACAAGATCCATTCACGATCCAGTCCAAGTATCAGGGCCAGAATCTTCTGCCATGAAACAGACCGGCAAGTTTCGCACATAGGTCGGGTGCTCGGCCAGTTTTCCGCTTCCAATGTGGACCGTCTTCACATCTTTTGGCGCGGCACGGGTTGTCCTCTGACGGACACTATAGACAACACCGGATGGCTGGAACTTCTTCGCCCATTCACCACTGTGCAGGCGCTGCATGTATCCGAGAAGTTGGCACGGCACCTTGCTCTTGCGCTCGAAAACGTCACTATGGAGGTGTTGCCAGCCCTCGACTTACTTTGTTTAAACGACCATTCAGTTTCCGTTGACAACTTCGTCACTGTTCGCCGACTCTCTGGTCGCCCTATAACTATCGTCCGCACGCTACACGAGTTTGATAGAAGACTCGAGCCCTACCCTGGAGAGTAAGGAGGAGTCCTGTACCAGTTGCGTACTGACGTCGTACGATCCAATGGTTCTGATCGTCCTGCTATAGCATTTGATATAATTTAGGGTGTTATTCACACACACTGTTATCGTCCCTCGTGTCGTTACTCGCGACTCGGAGATTGCCAGTGGTACTGTAGTAGGTTATATCTCCATAGGTGTGACGTCAACTGGGGAGAGAGGGAGGTAGTGAGAATGTCGGACACAGATGGTGGCCGCGCTTTCACAACTCGGGGTACTCATGTTATAAGGTCCAATTTTTAGGTGGTTCTAACGGTTTTTGATGGTCTTTCAGCCCGAAAAACCATCGCAAGACGGATTTCGGAAAGTCCGATGACTGGCGAGTCAGGTTACATCTCCAAGTGAATATAGTGTAAGGAGCACGTCCACGGCGCTGCAGTGAGCACTCTCCTTGATTGCTATCATCATAGGCACATGCAAACATTTCGTCATACCCCAAGCAACATACCCTAAGTGGCAATATGGGCGTGCCTTTCAAATTGTTCCTGCGTTACTGTAATGATTGCCGTCCGTCTGTGCCACTGTACTTCAAGGCTTCTTGTTCTCTCTCACTGTCTACTCTTCCCGACGTTCACTACTGCCCCTAACTTCTCCATGGATTCCCGTCGTTCTATCAAGGTCCTGTACATACAGCAGACTAAGCATAGTGTGACATGTTTTCTGATTTGCCATCCTCGTTGTGTCCGTTCAACGTGCGCTGGATGTGATTGGTAGTGATCGTATAGACCGCACATCATTAATTCCTATAGGCGATCAAACGCGAGGGCGTGGATGTTGGAACGGCACCCCCTAGCCATATTCCTGTATAATGCCTTACTCTGCCCCACTTCTTCGATCTTGATTCTTGTGTGTTTCGTAGAATGAATGGCAATTCGAATAATTCAAATCAACTCGTTTTGCTACTGGTATGGCGGAGATTTACTCAAGGGTGCGTCCGAGCGTCTAACTTTGTCGAGGGTGTTGGGGCACTGCCCCCGCATCGTTTCTCCTGATGCATTCGTCACCTGCCAGGTACCTCACCAACACTGACACATGGCAAACGCTTGAAGATCGAAGTGGCTCTTGCTCAAGGTGCGTGTTCAAGTTTGGTTGACACTCATGGGGTATTGAGTTCAATTGCATGGCACAGGAGAGAATAACAGACATGCGGCGACAGTCAACATTCTCCCAGGCGACATCATGATCTTTGTAGTAATATTTGCTTTCTGTCTACGCGAACCCTGCGGGCCTATTGAACATACAAGGATATGGCAAAGGCTAGTACAGTAGATGTCTGCCAACGATGGCGACAAATCATATATGCATCACCACGCCATCTGCCTGTATCTTTGCTACACAAATGGAATGCTCTTCAAATCTCATTCGCTGGCCGGAAATTCCTATATTCATTGCCTATCGCCTTCCAAGTGACTATCGCGATGGTGACGATTATGATGTCGAGCTCATTTCCGCACTCAAACACTCTGATTATTTACAACTTTACAACGCGTTGATCTTCACATAAGGACCACGAGGGTAGAAGAGGTGTTCGCATTGATGTAGGTGGATTCTTGCGGATCAGCCCCACGTCTACAACACCTCCGCATAGGAAACGTTCGAATTCCCAACGCTGCATTTGTCGGCACGTGACCTCGTTTCTCTCCTCTCCACCTCGACGGTGATTACATTTCCAGAGGCGATGGTTGTATGTCTGGCCGGGATGACCAGACTCAGTGCATTTGTACTGCTCTGGCTCCCCCTGAGTAAGCGAGAAGGCCCTCAACTCTGGCTGTCCTTCCACCGAGTTTATATTCGCGGGTGCTAACGAGTACTTGGAGTTGGAGGACTTCGTGGCCCAAATCGACTCGCCCCGAATCAACTGCGTCAACATAATGTACTCCATGGACGAGGTCCAATCACGCCAACTTTGTTGGTTCATCGATCGTACAGTAAACTTCAAGCATGCCCAGTTCAGGTGTGCACAAATGACTTTTCTGATAACAATGTCGAATTTGATTGCCCACGGGGTGAACGCCATTAAGTTCGTCTTTTAATTACAGCCTTGGGCCGAGGGGTAGAGTTCCAAGTCCCATTCGTGGTCCATGTGCTCAGCCAACTTGACACCATGCTCTCCAACGTGAGTCATCTTTTCGTCAGTAAGGAACCTTGTTGGGAAGCCGAGGTGGACATGGCCGAGTGGTTATCATTCCTCCGCATATTCCCTGCTATGGAGGCGATGTATGCATCTAGGGTGACGGCCGGGTACATTACTTCTGTGCTCGAAGACATCCCTAAGGAGATGTTCACCAAAGTGTTGCCGGCCCTCCTCTTGCTTTACTTAGATGACGACGGTGGCAACGACGACCGCGACAGCGACGACTACAACTACGACAACATCAAGCCAGTGGGGCCCACTGAGCGGTTCCTTTTTGCGCCAGCTCTCTGGTCTCCTTGTAACTATCGTCAAGACCTCCTTTCCCATCAGACACAATTTTTGTTCGACATCTATGCACATTACACCGTGACCCGGAGCGAGGTTTTGAAAGTTTTTTTTTCCGTACTAAATTGTTGCCGGTTTCACGAATCGAACTCGCCTTCGAATTATCTGTTGCTGGCGTGGCAGACATTTTCCTATTCAAGGGTACATATTTACTCTCCGCAACGTTGTCTGTAAATCCTCCTGGCGCTCCGCACCTTCACCCCTAAGATGACACATCAACAAACGCCTTCTCTACGCAATAACATCGTTTCTTCTGATTCGTCCCCTGACACTTCTTCAACACTGACACATGGCCCTTGCAAAAACTTGAAGACCGAGACGACTTGTGCTCAAGGTACGTTTCTAAGTTCTGGTTGGCTTTTGCATGGAGTAGGTAATTGAGTTGCATGCCACAGGAGAATGTACTAACAAACATGCAGCGACAATCAGCATTCTCCCAGATGATGTCTTTCGAGAAATATTTGTCTTCTGTCTATCCGACTCTCATAGCATTCAACATATGATGGTATGGCAAAGTCTAGTGCACGTCTGCCAAAGATGGCGACAAATCACATTTGCCTCACCACGCTATCTTGATTTGCATCTTTACTGTTCATATCGAACGCCCTTCCGGAAGAATCTCAGTCACTGGCCAGAGTTTCCTCTCACTGTTCATTACTTCATTCCTGATGATGAAGGCGATCTCATAGCTGCACTCAAGCATCCTGATCGTGTACGCTGCATTGAGATCATAACAAGCTCAGCTGGGAGAGAGGTGTTCGCGGCGATGCAGGTGCCATTTCCCACGCTGACACGTCTTGAGCTTACGGGATCTGCGGACCATGTACCTAACCTTCCCGATCGATTTCTGGGCGGGTCTACCCCATGTCTACAACATCTCCGCTTAGAATTCATTTCCTTTCCAGAACTACCAACGCTCCTCATGTCGGCTCGTGACCTCGTTTCTCTCCGACTCGAGTATATTCCCCCTGTTAGTTACATTCCACCAGAGGCGATGGCTGAGGGACTGGCCGCGTTGACCAGGCTCAGAACCCTTTGCATTAGATTCTCATCTCCATTGGAGTCTCCCTATGAACGGACGGGAAGCCGTCTGGAGCGTGCTGTCCTTCCTGTTCTCATCTCGTTTGTATTCGAAGGTGACGGCAAATATTTGGAAGACCTCGTGGCCCAACTTGACGCGCCTCGAGTCGAAGACGTCAGAATAGAGTACTTCATAGAGGAGGCGGAGGAGGCGGAGGAGGAGGCGGCGGAGGCGGAGGAGGCTGAACAAGTTCAAGCTGGTCAACTTTCTCAGTTCATCGATCGCACAGAAAACTTCAAGCTTTCCCAGTTCAAGCGTGCGCAAGTAACTTTCTATGTCCACAAAACCTACATTGAACTAGATCTCCCACAAAGCGAATGCCATCAAGCCCATCTTTCCATTGGAATCTTGGACCCAGAGTCCCGTTTTTCAGTCCCTTCCTTGGTCCTCTTACTCAGTCAACTTGTCGCCATGCTCTCTAACGTTGGTCACCTCTCCATTCGGCGGAACCAGTGTGGGATGGAGAGCGCTGAATGGCTCCCGCTCCTCCGCTTATTCTCGGCCGTGGAGGTGCTGGAGGTATCTGGTGGGTTGACAAGTTATATTACTTCTGCGCTCGAAGATACCGCCGAGGAGATGGTCACCGTGTCGTTGCCGGCGCTCCAATTGCTGTTGTTAGACGAGGACAACGACAAGCTCGAGCGGTTCCTCTCCTTGCGCCGGCTCTCTGGTCGCCCTGTGACCATCGTCAGCACGCGAGATGAGTTCGTTGAACGACCCAATTCCCAACAGAGGCGTTAGGAGAAAGTCCCGTAGCGGTTGCCTTCTTGTTCTAGTGTTATTCGATTGAAAGGTCCCAGTCCTCACTCGCCCTAGGAGAGGAAATGATGATACGCGAAATCGGTATCGTGGCCACAGATGTACTAGTATGTACATTCGTACTAATTCAAGTGCTGTGTTCTCGGTGAGTGTACGCAAGGATCTCTTACTTGCTTCTTGATTTCGGGCTATCTTTTTTACTAGAGTCGGGCGATTATTATTATCACATTTTCAAATTTCAATATCTTCTTCCATCTCTATTACTAACTTCTCCGAGTCCGAAGATCGGCGGCGTACCGCAGCTCCCAGCTGATTATGCGGTGTATATTCATGATTGCCGACCCCGCCAATGCGCACTGGAATACCGCATCCACCAAATAAACAAAGACTTGACCAATTGCTGTCTACCTATAGACTCCGAAGGACCTACGACTCGAAGCGGGCCCGGACTGATGTGTCGATGAACCCCTACCAGTGAGTTGGGGTACATGCTCACTATTCAGAGGATAGAGTCACGGAGAGTATTATGTATCAGCTAGTTTAGGAAATCATGGCGTCCTTGTGAAGAAAAGACTTCGCGAAGAACCCGGCCTGTGTATGCTGTCCGTCTGCCAGTGGCCACCAGCCGACTTTTCTGCGCGCACACCCGCCGACTTCCGGACCTTCAGACACGTCGTGCCTTGGGTCATGCATCATGCGTTATTCTCAGTGCCTTGGCATGAGCACACATCACATAGTAGGGTCTTATTCCGCTTTTGCCCCTAGACGGCTCCACTCTCCGCCTCTCCTGGCCACTCCTGGCCCCACACTAAGATGACTAATCGACCTCGATCCCCCTCAGGCTCTCCCTTCAAAACGTCGTTCTCCTGATTCGATCCCTGGCACCTCTTCGACACTGACAGTACTGACACCTCAGGCTGGCCCTTGCAGGAGCTTGAAGATTGAACTTGAAATGGCTTGTACTCATGGTACGTGTTTAGATTCTGATTAGTGCTTGAATGAGTACTGACTTGCGTGGCACAGGGGAGAGCGACAGAAATGTAGCGACAATCAACATTCTCCCAGACGATATCTTGCTAGAAATATTTGCCTTCTGTCTACCTGACTTTTATACTCATTTGGACTCCATAAGACATATGAGGGTATGGCAAAGACTTATGCATGTCTGCCAAAGATGGCGACGAATCATATATGCGTTACCACGCTATCTCGATCTGCATCTTTACTGCTCAAGTGAAACGTCCTTCAGGAAGAACCTCAGTCTCTGGCCAGAGTTTCCTCTTGCCATTGATTCTTCCCTTCCAGAAGATCAAGATGATTTTATTGCTGTACTCGAGCACCCCGATCGTGTACGCCGCATTGTTCTTAGCATTGGAACAACAAGGCCAGATGTGGTCGAAGTGATGCGAGAGCCATTTCTGGCTTTGACACATCTCCAGCTTGCAGGACCCAAGGATGAAGGGTATGACCCGGATGTGCTCGACCTTCCCGATGACTTTTTGGGTGGGTCTGCCCCATGCCTACGACATCTCATCTTAGGAAATATCACCTTTCCACGATTATCCACACTACTTTTATCGGCTTATGACCTCGTTTCTCTTGATCTCTACTCTGTTCCCCTGACTGGTTACGATCGTGGTTACATCTCACCAGAGGAGATGGTCAGTAGTCTGGCCATTTTAACCAAGCTCAGAACCCTTAGTATCGACAGATGCTCACACCCGAGATCTTCTCATGAGCAAACAAGGTGCCCAGATCCCCCAATGTTGACTGTCCTTCCCGCCCTCACCCAGTTTGAATTCAGACGTAATTTCAAGTACTTGGAGGACCTCGTGGCCCAAATTGACGCACCTCAAGTCGAGGACATCAAAATAGATTACTTGACGAAGGAGGTTCAAACTCGCCAACTTTCTCAGTTCATTGGTCGTTCAAACCTCAAGCACACCCAGTTCAGGCGCGCAAACGTAACTTTTGATTATTGTATCCACATCGGACTTGATCTCCCACAAGGTCAATGCCTCCAAGCCAGGTTTTTCATTGAAATGATCCCGGACTATGCCACGACCGTTTCCAAAGTTCTGTGCGTGGTTCATGTGCTTGGTGAACTTGTCGCTATGACTTCCAAGGTGGATCATCTCCAAGTCTCCTTTTCGCCCCCCTCCAACCCGATCCAGGTAGGGCAAGAGGGCGAATGGCTGCCACTTCTCCACCTATTCTCTGCTGTGGAGGTGCTGGAGGTATCTGGGGGGTCGGCAGGGTGTATTGCTGCTGCGCTCGAAGACACTGCCGAGGAGACGCCTACCATATTGTTGCCGGAGCTCCAATTGCTATGGTTAGAGGACTGCAAAAAGCCAGAGCGGTTCCTTTCTTCACACCAGCTCTCTGGTCGCCCCATAACCATTGTTGACACGCGAGATGAGTTCGTTGAGAGACTCAATGCCCATCGGAGGTGTTAAGAGGAAGTCCTGTAGCGGATGCCCTCTAGTCTGGTATTAGATTAAAAGGCCCTAATCTTCATTCCCGGGCCATACAATTCAGGGGACGGTGACACGCTAAATTGGTCCCTCGTGGTCCCATATTTACTAGACCAGTATGTATGTTTGTACGAATTCAAGTGCAGTGTTCTCACCCGGCGTGTACAAAGGGTTGCCGCACGATATCACGAGACAATTGCAAGGAGCCAGCATCGTTGTACTTACAGTGGCGTCAAGGCGTCGTTCACCTCCAACAGTCCGTCTCTACACTATTCACACAGTTTCTGCCATATGGGTGGCTGTTTGATGAACATGAATATCTTTTAATCTTCTTACTCACCCCATTTCTTGCTTCAGTTTCTTCGAAGCGATCGTAAGTCAGCCTAGTCAGGGATTGTTTCAGTAATTTCGTCTCTATTCTCTGTAGATTGGCGGAGTGCTGTGGGTCCAAGTATACACTGGCAGTAGTAGATATAGAGGAACCTAGCACGAGAAGGGTATCCGAATCTTAGCTCGGAATCTGTCGTACAGAATCTGGTTGCAGGCTCCTCATCACCATTGACTATATATTGACTGCTCCGGATGTCTAAACTGTTGCATTTCGGCACGCTCGACCTGGCCGACTTGCATCTGTAAATGCAATTAGGTGTTCAGAGCGTTCAGAGCTGTTCGGAGTGTCCTTGAACAGCTCCGAACAGCTCTGAACACCTACTGCAATTACAGATGCTTGAATCCTCAACATCTCTCGCCGCCGCACACGATTGCGGCCATTCAAGCCTATTTCCGAGTCCATTTCGCCTCAAGCGCTGCCAGTCTCGTTTCAGCCTCATAGGGGTTCGCGCACCCCTCTTCCATACATTCTCAGTTTCGTCCCCCATCTTTTCCGTTTTCCCGACTCCTGTTTCACGCCTGTAATGGCCCGTGCGCCTTTGTTTATCTTTACTGTACTTTGACTCTATTGCCTCATAAAATTTAGCTACACTGTATAAAAAAAGCGCTTGTATGTTCTCGAAATATCATCCAGTGAGCATCTGTAATTGCAGTAGGTGTTCAGAGCTGTTCGGAGCTGTTCAAGGACACTCCGAACAGCTCTGAACGCTCTGAACACCTAATTGCATTTACAGATGCAGTTGTTCTTCTCAAATTTTCCCTCGTGTGCCTTGAACTCCTCTCCAAAGCGAAGTTGTCTTCGCCTTTGCTCATCGCTCTCGTCTTCTGTTTTCGATCGCTCTCGCCTTCTGTTTTCGATCGCTCTCGCGCTGCTCTTTTCTCACTCGCCGACCGAACCGGCCACTCTCGGATACTCATCACCTGACCGGCTCGTCTTAGCCGGATCGCCCTGAGCTGCCCCACTTTGATAACATAAACTCCGTATATCATATCGGCCGGACGGTGGTGATAACCTCGTTGCCATAGTCGTGCAACCCGGTCGTCGTATACACCTTTTTAAAAATTTGCAACATACTCACCGTTATGAAGGTAGATGCAGTAATCATTTCCTGCGTTAACATATTTGGAGCGTGCATTGGATCTTGACAGTGTTCGTATACTGGCGTGCATGTTCGTACGAATTCAAGCAAGGAATTCAAGTTCAAGTGCAGTGGACTCAGTCCTTCACACGTCACGGGTGGCATAGGCGGCCGCAAATAGCAGACACGGAGATGCCGAGCGCTGCGTTGGTGGCTCTGGCTTGGGTCACCCACCTCAGGGCATCTAATCGATCTGGAGAAGTCCACTCTGACCGACCCTACGGAAAGAGAGTGGCGGGACTGGTCCAAGTCTAAGACCAGAATTCACTGGCACGGAAAATGAGACACATCATAGGATGGACACTACTAGAGACTCGGAAAGAACGCGAAATAGCATAATTTGGAATCTGCGTCTGCGTAGGCAAAGGGCCCGTCTTCGGGCGACCGGGAAAAGACATTGGCAAAGTCCTGCAGGGTAGTACTGCAGTCCTCTTCCAAGGCGCGGCACGGGAGGTCTTTTCCGCCATACCACAGGCGGTCACATTCCGCCTGCGGCCCCCATGTGAACGAATATCGCGATTCCATTCGGCGCGGCGCGGGTTGTACGCGGGGGTGCTAGCGCGGGATTCTGGGGAAAATATGGACATCGACCCATTTTGCAAGTGGACCGATGCCACTGCCCCGGAAGATGTTTGCACCGGCGTCCGTGACCATTCCGTATATACCCCCGGCCGATGTGAGCCGAAGTTGTTGCATACGTTGACCGCGGAGCTGTCCTCTGCCTGCATGCAGATGACGAGGCCGGGCCACGGCCAGGATGGACCTGTAAACTTCCACGACATCCCGCACGGAGGCTTGAGAGCCTGGGGGAAGACGTGCGACAATGAGGGCGACGTTGGTGAATGAGGAAATCTCCACCGTCGATCTGCAAGTTGATGGAGACAACGTTGGGCGGGGGGTGAGAGATTGTGGACAGCGCGGTATTTGCCCGGCTTGGAGGTTCTGGGGACGAGGGATAGGGGGGAGGTTTGGAAAGGGCCCAGCTCAGCGTCCAGCTGTTTTCGCGTGAAGGGGCCGATGTATCAGCCCACTCAGGCTGTAAACTCATGTTCCACAATGTCATTATATACATTTGAAAGCTGTTTTATAGAGTGGTAGTTAAGTGGGGAGTGGGTGGTGCATTTGCCCGGGATGCCCAGTTGAAAACCGCTCGTGAAACCCCGGATGAGGGAGTAAACCCAGGCGCGAGAGTTCCGCGGCCCAGGCGTCGCGACTGTGCGGGGAGAGAGGCTCATGCCTTCTCCGCTCGAGGAAAAGCCTGGGCTCCATGACTTCCCACACCCGGATGCTATTCTTCCTGGCGGCGCCCGCGGTTCCGTCCCATGGCTTGAGCTCTTCGCATCTGGTGAAGACGTGTTTGTGGCGGCCGAGGAAGATTACACAGACACCCTCGCGCGCGCCTGCACCGGACTGAAAAAACTCTGGCTTCTCGCGTCTGTTGCGCCCAGAGCGACGCCGAGCGTGCTTCTCTGGCCGGTGGGTGGGGTGATCAAGAGCAGTGGCGTTTTCTCGATGATTCTGCATGGCGAGGCGATGGGGATCGGGCACGACTGTGTGTCCCGTAGTCACGTTTGCGCTGGCGTTTGGAAGGGTGTGCCTGTCAGGGGCACCTATGGTGACGTGCACCAACCTGCAGAACTGAAGGTGGTGCAGATGGCGCACCGGTGAAGAGGCAGTTATGGAAGGGAAAGGGTCAAAGCGTTGGCAGCGTCGCATAGCGTGTTGGCAGAGGAAAAAGTTCGGGTGAAGAGTAGGGAAAAGGCAAGGTGCGGCAAAGGGGTTGCAGATGGCGGCGTGGCGTGGCAGGGTGGCATGTCAGCAAGTAGTGGGTAGCGAGCCAGCAGGGCAGGAGTAGAAGGCGTGTCGGAAAGACGCAGGGAAAGACGAGAAAGGCAAAGGCGAGATGGGCGCGTGCAAGGAAAACTCGGAGTCGTGTGAATTTGCCACTGTGAAAACGTACCTGGTCGAACTCCTCTCTCCGGGCCTTGTATCTCGTCCGCGAAAGTTCGTAGGAGGCATTCCCCGATATGTTCGATGTTGAAACCCTCGTCACGCTTGAGGGCCCGGGGCCCCAAACCATTCGCATCGGACGCGGCTTTGGTAGAGCAGGAGAGTGCGCTTGCCGTTGACCCGTAGGACCTTTGGGTGCAGCTCAAGGAGGCCGCGAGTGACTGCATGGAGTTGCAGCCCAAGTCGCGGATTTGACCATGAAATGGAGCATCGTGTCCCTCGCTTGCAGCATTTCTTCCCAGCTCAGGTCTTCGTCTCGGATGTATGTCGAGGATCTCACTGCGGCCAGGGGACGGACAGTGATGGTGTCGTCTAGCTGGGCGAAGGCGAGGGTGTCCTGGCTGATGGACTTGCCCATGTCTACACTGGCCTGAAGAAATCCAGCTCGACGTACTCAACATTGTTGAGCTTGTTGACGGCGTAGGTCTGGGCTCGATATATCCGCCGATAATCCACCCATCATACAAAAATTGTTACTTATAACCCCCGGCCCGAGCTATGATATACAGGTACGGCTTTGGAAGTGTCTTTAGTGAAAATTTCCTTTTTCCGCGCCATGATCTACCAAGACCCTCAAGCTACATGCTCCAATCCTACATGCGACCATCATGACGGATTTCAGAGGGAATACTCGCCTCCTTCGAAGGACAAAATAAGTATCAGTGCAGTAGTCGCTACGGAGAAATACAGGCACCATACCAATTTGCTGTTTTCGATCGTACTAGACTCTACGTCGTGGTCACGTTTGCCCTGTTGGAAGTCCGTTGTCGCCGAGCGATGCACAGTGACCGAGACAGCGGGTCGTCTGGACTTGTCACCCTCACTCCGTTTTTCGATTCGGATCGAAGAAAGGCCGAAGGTGTTGTCAGGTTTGTTATCGGTGGACGACCGCTCACGGACGTAGTCCCGACTGTTCAACCTGAAGATGGAAGAGGTCAGAAGTTGGACCCACCATATACTAAATTGACTCCTCACATGGCAAGGAGAGAATTCGCATAGACTATAGGATAATCTTCGGTTAATCTGTCTTCCCATTCTTTGGTATTATTGCACGCGTACATTTACCCATTGGCCAGAAAAATATCTGCCAATACATAGAGGAGCTTGCCGCTGTAAACTGGTCATAACATAAGAAAATGATAAAGTACACGAGGGAAACCCTTACGCTTATAAGCACTGCGCAGGTGAGAACGCTGCTTGATTTAGTGCGCAGCCGACTGACGTAGCTCAAGATCTTACCTTGTCAGTACACCCGAGTGGACACTGTAAGTCATCAAGGTCATGATCACGGAATCGGTTCTGTTCACGAAAACTCAGCCAAATCTGCGGCGTAAATGGGGAAACCCGAACTCGCCTTGCAAAACCAGTCCTCTTGTGGTAGAGAAACCAGCACATGGAGACGGCGATCAAAATGTCTGCCACAACACTTGACCCCATTCCGATGCAGGTCACCGGCTGTCAAGCCGTCAAAGAGTAAGCGGATGTGGAAGAGGTGAAGGTTCAAGCTTACGATTAGGGACGTATAGCGGGACCAGAACTTGAGGGCAGTCCTGACAACAGGTTTCAAATATTTGAATAATGCCAGGGAATAGACCACACATACGCTCTGACAGTGAATACTAGCACGGGATGTTTAGACATGATTCATGGACGAGGCACGAAATAGAAAGCAGCTAACTCACCGAATCCGAGGGCTGTAACGATGCGAAGGAAGATATTCATAAATGTACCTCCCAAAAGCCCACAAGAGTGCTTACCGAAGCAAGCAGTTCCAAATATCACCTGAGAATGCGCGTTGAGAAGTGCATCAAGAAGTCAGCTACGATAAAGACAAACTTACAATGATGATTGGGACGATGATACTCCCGCCCACTGACAGAAAAAACCAGGTTGTAGCTTGGAGTTCTAGTTAAGGACAGAAGATAATACTCACCAATGTAAACTCGTCGGGCGTAGTAGCTACGCTGCATCAGGACAAATCGAAAACAAGAGATCCAGTGCAAAAGACACACAGTTGAACCATATAATCGACGAGTCCCTGAAACGGTCATTAGTAAGTATGAAATAGTGAAAATTTATAGTGGCATACGTTGAGGTCGGTCTGAATCTACAGTGAACGTAAGTTACTGTAAGTGGCGAGAGATAAGACGTAATATTTAAACGTTGCATACATTCATAGCCCTAGAGCACTAGTCAGAAACGACTCTGACTTCGTCTCGACAAAAGTCGACTCACCACATATTGTGGTCCAGAATTTCGATGTTGCCAAAATTTAGGACCAGGTACCTGCAATGATGAACTCATGAATGATAGAGTGGGTGTTACTGTCTTACCAGTATATTGAATAAATGCATAGGGATGTGTGCAAGGTATCCAATAAACTAACGAAATAATGCAATCCGGGCGGGCCGGAATCTGAAATGTACTACCCACAATATGACCGCGATGAATAACTTGAGAGCCTTTGGGTCTCTATTCCCATATTGCCTGTGTCTGGTGAGTTCGGTTGTATCGGGAGGAGTGTGTTAATTACCAGTAATACATCCATCTATCCGGACAAAGTTTCCGAGTCAGCGCAAGAAAAGAGACAGCATTCATCTAAGCCCACGTCTGCAGAGCCGTTATACCAAAGAGCCTGGACGTTCACCAGCTCAGCAGGAATACCGGTAAGGTGAGGGCCCGACAGCTCACATAACACTGATAATCAGCCCAATGAATGAACACCCGTAGGTGCTCCGGATGTCAGCGACAGCATGGCCAGACATGTCGAGTTCTTCAAGGCGTCCAGTTCTAAAAGAAGTCGATCGCAGCTGGGCTGCCTTGGTGAAAGAAGAACAGAGAAAAGGTGAGAGAAAGAGAGGAGAACGAAGTCATGGTCTTATGAGCGCCGAAGTGACCACTTTGATTTTTCCATATGAACTGTGATGAACCGTGTGAAAGGGACCAAGAAGCAGGGCTAGTTTTGATAGAACATTAGCGTAAAAGCTTGTTTCCGCCAGAACGCATGGAGGTAACTCTCGAGCTGCCTCAGATGAATGTGAACGACTCCGAGTTGTTCAGCAACCGAGGGAGCGTGGCGTACACGTGGTGATGGTAGGGGAGCGTGACCAGCCTGTATAGTTTACCTTCATATACAGACGGTCACCGGTCACCAGTCTAAGTGAAGCGAGCCCGAGACGAACCCTGCCCCACATCCCGACTTGATCCCAACTGCGGAGTGAGTCCTCCTCGCTGGTTCCTGCTCCACGCATGACGCATGGTCAGGAACAATCATCACCAAAACTTCTGGCAACGCTGTCTCGCATTTCATTCATTCATGAAATGCAGGAGGGCTCATTTGCGCCCTCCTCGCAATTCTATTGATGCGTTTGCACGTAAGGTAGCATAGGAAAGATATCATCGTCAATGTCATTTAATGGGTGACTTCCAATAAGCCTACATCCTACATTTTCCTATCCTACATGTATCCTGAATATTTTTTTTTGGATCCATTTAAGTGCGCCTTAGGGTGACCCTCAGGTTATGTGGCACTTTTGCAATACGTTCGCTCCCTGTACCATATTTCCTTCTACTACACGTATGAAATAGCGACTTCATGTATTTGGAGTTCTTTAGCATCCGCCTACAGTAGGTTAGGATAGGATTGGTTGCTAACCATAAGACCTGCCCGACTCCCGATGCGGTCATCGCCAACTGCACCCAGATACGGAAATCGCGATGGCTCTTTCATTGACTCTGAGTCAACTTGAGACTCGAGAGGCAATAGACGCATTGAGATCAAGAGCACGCTTGCTGTCGTACATGGGTCTCGAGGTAAAGTGAGCCCAAGAAGCCGGATAGGTCAACCAGCAATATTAGCACGATAATACCTACCTACTCGATCCCGCCTGCGAATGTCACAAAAAGTCACGTTCTCAAAGTTATGCCACATCTCCTCATCTTGACCTATCCAGACCGGCTCGTAAACTCTGCTTATCTGGCTGATTCCAACACAATTCGCGAGGGAGGAAGAAAGCCGGCCCGACCGAGGATGGTAGGCCGAGCAGCGCGGCTTGCGCGCACGCAAACAAGGACAGCACGTACACCCGCGCTGTCCAACCCAACAGAAATGGCATCAGCGAGCGATAACTTACCACGAGGTGCGTACCCATGGTTTTGACATGTTTTTCGAGCATCCTAGGAAATCTATGCCAACCCGCGAGGGGGTGTCAGTTAGACTACGTACGTGATCGGTTGAGCACACTTACACGTAGTGAATAGCATGCGTCCCACTGTCGTCCCAATGACGCACTTTCGCCCAAGCGCGAATGGCCGCCCATGGCGTGCACCCCGCACGACCTGCGGCACCCAGATGGACGAATAGAGCACCGCCTTGTGACCGCGAGGAGGACCATGAGCCCCGGCGCGACTATGGGCAAGATTGGCAGAAAGTATCGTTAGCCAGCGGTGTTACCGTAGAGGAACAAAGTAAAATTAACCTGTATCGTACCTACCATCTCACTTTCATGGCCACTGGCAGCACAAGGCCGAAACACGGGGGCCCGAGAGTTCACATGTTTTTTACGAAATTGTCGCTTGGCTGTCCGAGCATCGATTTGGCATAAATTTTGTACTCTGACGTGGTGTAGGATTTAGAAGGGGGGTCGAGATTGAGAGCCTCTTACGCGGGGCATCGAATCGGGAAGGAGTCTGGCACTTGTCTCAGGAACAGGTCGCTAGGCTTGTCGGGCCGCACCCAGAGCCTCGGACGCTTGGGCTCCTCAACTCGTGGCTTAAACACCGTGGAGTCCTCCATCTCAATGACACACGGTGGCAGCTGCTCGACGATTACCGGTCACCGGTCAATATTAACCGGTCCATGTCCATTTACGGACGGATTCAACATATCTTGTGCAAAATTAGCCATGCAAGAGCGATGGTGGTACGAACACGGCTTCGCCTGACTGAGTACAAGCGAGGTTTGAGAACTGGTACGAAGCGGAGACCCCCTGCCTGCAATATCTGCACATTGAGAGGATATAAGTTATGATAAGAGTTCGCGCGACAGAAAAGAGCTCTTTCTTGGGAATCACCGATTTCGCCTACACAGCTTTCGCCAGGTACTTGTACCGCGAATAGGACGACATATCCATAAGATAAGAAAGGCATTGAATAGTACTAGCCAAACACTAATATATGCCCTATCGCATGCGCACCTTTGAGGTATTTATTGGGGATGCATTAGACGATATCATACGAAGGACGCGAAGGACAATCTCGGAGTCCTGTACACTCGGAATTTGGTCCCTGCAGCGAAGGACCCATGATCGTTACCTCCGTATCAGCAACTGATCTCAATGACGGAGATTTTGGTGGAAGATCTAGGGTGGCCGTAGTGCTTGCGTAGAATGGACAGATCGCCAAGTAGGGGTCAAGAACATCCTTTTCCTTGCGCGAGCCAGGCTTCAGGTGACCATTGTCTCCAGCAGCACCCAGCTCGGTTTCAGAGGTCTGCTTTGGAGAGGCGTTTGGGGCAGTAGTGACTATTATCGGGCGGTAAGACTGTCAGATCGAGTGATGGGCGAGTGTGAAGACAGCGGCGAACCTGTAGGAAGTATATTGTCGGGAATTGGATTAGAAGAAGCTGAAGTCGGGAGATTTGGTGCATCGGAAGGCGTCAGGAGGTCTGCATTGTGCTGGAGGGAAACGGTGGTGGGTGGGGGATAGAGGAAAGAGGGACGGATGTCAAAGTTTCGGGAGTGGGGTCGGGTATTCTTATACCTGAGGTATCCAGTATTGCACCAGCGGCGGCTGGATCTGGTGAGGCAACAGGAGTGCGGAAGCTTTCGGTGGTTGTCTGGTGAACGGGGTGGAAGTCGTCAAGCGGTGGCACATCGGTGAGGTGTTTGAGGACATGAAGTGATGCAGATACAGACGAGGAAGGCGCATCGGGACTGGAAAGGGAAGCAGGGGCCAGCGCAGCGGTCATCATGCAGGTCAGTGCGAGCAAAGGTCGTGGAGGCAGAGTCGTCGTGGGGGTGTGAAATGTAGAGTCCGAATGATGACCAGGGCAACATACCACAGAATGGGATCCGAGGAGATGGAGAAACCTGTAGGGCAGCATCGGTATCTTGATGGACAGTGATGCAAACCTTGCGAACGGTTTGAGGATATGCTCTCAGCTCAGCCCCGCTCGTTCCGTTCCTCACTCCCTCAAACCAATGAGGAGTTTCGATGTGCTTCATACGCCTCAGAATCTTCCAGTACTCATGCACTCAAGTTGCGAGTCAAGTTGCGAGTAGTAACTCAGGTAGGCACGGCGGGGCCTGTACAACCTCCTTTCGTCATGCGGATTGACTCCGAGCCTCAGCCTCAGCCTCAGCCTCACTGCCACTGGTAAGGTTCGGTTCGGTTCTGGTTCTGGCACATTTTTTCTGGGCCCTGAACTGGACTGAGGGTCTGTTCAGGGGTTCATTCTGTTTGGGGGGTTGGCTAGACCAAAACAAACCCCAAACTGAACCCATAGTCCAATTTGGGGTTTGGCAAAAAGGGACACAAATCTGAACGGTTCTGAACATTACCATCACCAGGATTGACGCGTTGACGATCCGCTCTCTTGCGTGTTGACCCAGCGCACTGCCTCATCGAGGCGAAATACTACCCCCCTGTGACGCCATGAACAAGGTCCACAGTCCACTCACTATGTTCTACTGGTAGTGCAATTCGGACCGCTAATCAGAACATTCACGAGGGGTGATACTATATCTCAGCCATAATAGATCGTATGCTACGCGCATCTATTTACGGTGTCCGCGGCTATAGTGATCCCCGCCGTTCCCCGCGATCTGTTCAGCATAGCACGCATTGTGCGTGTTTTCTGGTTCGCTATCCCTACTGACATTCTGTTCGCCATGCACCGGATGGCGCCGACTTGTAACCGCTTGGCAGCGTAATTGAGCGGACTGTATATTCAAGTTGCTTAGACGGCGAGTGCTAAATCAGAATGTTACCGTATGGTTCACTCGCCTCTGGGTCGTCAAAATACAGTAACTTTTTGCCGATGCACATGTTGTCAACAATAAGAGTGCGCATTTACTCTCCGAAACTTTGTCTAGATTCCCCTAGCCCCTCACCGTTGCCCCTATCAGTCTACATCGACAGCCACACGGCTCTAGCTTCTCCCCCTGACACTGGGACCTCTTCGACTTCGACAATGCCACATGCCCCTTTCAAATGCTTGAAGATAGAAATGGCTCGTGCTCATGGTACGTGTTTAAATTATGGTTGGAACTCGCATGGTGTACTGAGTGGCATGTCACAGAAGAATGTAACAGACATGTAACGACAATCAACGTTTTCCCAGACGGTATCCTTCTAGAAATCTTCGCCTTCTGTCTACCCGACCCTTATCCGCATGGGGACCCCAAAAGACGTATGAGGGTATGGCAAAAACTTGTGCGTGTCTGCCAAAGATGGCGACGAATCATATATGCGTCACCACGCTATCTCGATCTACATCTTCACTGCTCAAGTCGAACGCCCTTCAGGAAGGATCTCAGCCTCTGGCCAGAGTTTCCTCTCACCGTTGCATATTGCATTATGGAGGATCAAGATGATCTCACTGCTGCACTCGAGCACCCTGATCGCATACGCCGCGTTGATCTTAACATAGCGAGCTCGGAGGTATTCGAGGCGGTCGAAGCGATGGATGTGCCATTTCCGGTGCTGACACATCTAGAGCTTACGGGACCCGAGGAAGACAGGCTCAAGGACATGCTTTACCTTTCCGATGGATTTTTGGGCGGGTCTTCCCCATGCCTACAACATCTCTCCTTAGAAGCCGTTGCCCTTATGAACCTACCAAAGCTCCTTTTGTCGACTCGTGACCTCGTTTCTCTCCGACTCGAGAATTTTCCCCCGTGGGGTTACATTTCACCGGAAGAGATAGTTGGAGGACTGGCCGGGTTGACCAGGCTCAGAACCCTTTCCATTAGATTCGCAATTCCCTATGAACGAAGGAAGAACAGCTCTATGCATCCCCGATCGTGTGCTGTCCTTCCCGCTCTCACCGAGTTTGAATTCCGAGGTGGAAGCAAGTACTTGGATGAACTCATGACCCAAATTGACACACCTCGAGTCGAAGACGTCGTAATTGAATACTCCCAACTGGATGTCCAAGCTCCCCAATTTTCCGAGTTCATCAAGTTTTCCCAGTTCAAGCGTGCGCGGGTAAATTTTTTCTATCCCGACATCGAACTCGATCATCCTCAAGGTGAATGCCATCAAGCCCATCATTCCCTTATAATCTCGGGCCCGGAGTCACAAGAATTTACAGCTCCGGACATGGCCCGTCTACTCGATCAACTTGTCCCTATGCTCTCCAATGTGGCTCATCTCTCCGTCCTTGATAAACATCGTCAGGGAGATGATATGCTTCCACTCCTCCGCCTGTTCCCTTCCGTGGAAGCGATGGATGTATCTAGAGAGACAGCAGGTTACGTTGCTTCTGCGCTCGAAGACATCGCTGAGGACATGGTCACCGAAGTGTTGCCGGCGCTCCAATTACTATTGTTAGACGATGATGACAACAAGCTAGAGCGGTTCCTCTCCTTACGCCAGCTCTCCGGTCACCCTGTAACCATCGTCAACACGCAAGACGAGTTCGTTGAAAGGCTCAATGCCCGTTGGGAGAAAGTCTAGCGGTTACCTCTTTGTTCTTGATCGAAAGGTTTTGGACACAACGTACAATTTATTTAGGAGGCTGTTAGGGGAAGCAGACATGCGAAATCAATTTTGTATGCGCTGACATTGTATATTCGTACGAATTCAATACACTTGACTCGAGGCGGCTGCCAATAATAGCAGAACGGGGTTGACATGCGTTGCATCGCGTAACCCGCGTTGGTGTCTCTGAGAACCTGCAGAGAAATCCACTGGCACGACCAACGACGGACGCCGACTCTGGGACCAAGGTCACGGAAGAGTGGGATACTACTGTCGATAGCGAAAGCGCAATCAGCGGTACATAAGCGACGTTCCCGGCACGTGTCGCTTGTGACCGTGACATTCGATGTGTGTGACTCGACGCGTTTACCAAGCGTTTCACGCGTCTCCCGACTCAGGCTCCCGACCCTGTTCAAGTTGCGAGTGAGTGACTCACACGACCGCGGTTGGACTTGTGCGACCTCTTCGTCACCCGACGTCCGACATGCGGATCGATAATGCGCTCTCTTATATGATGAACCAGCGCGCTGGCTCATCGAAGCGAGATGGTCCCCCCCACTATGACGCGTCGGACTGCCACGAGTGAGGTCTACTTTCGTTTTATCCTCAGCAGCGCATGTATTAACCCTTGGACCATAAATCAGAATATTTACGAAGGGTACTATATCGCGGCCACGGTAAATCGCATGTCATTTACGTGCATTTACAGTGTTCGGGTATAGCGAATATAAGGGGAAGCAGAAGGAGATATTCGAGGCGGCGATCAATGGTATGAACTCGGTCTTCCTTAAGCGTAAGGAGCACCGAAAGACTTGTTCTTTCTTTCTCTAGGGGCGGATGTTTTGGTTGTAGCGCCAACTGGGATGGGCAAGGTGGGTCCCTTCCATGCTACCTTTCTCGCTCGCGCATGAAACCTTCAATAGAGCATCTGCTTCCAGGTGCCAGCAATCGTACAAGAGGTGATTGCCACCTTCGGGTTCCCTATGAGCATGCCAGCTAATCATCCATCAAGTCTGGAATTACTATTGTGATCTCGCCATTATTGGGTTTGCTCGCCATCTCTTACTTCGCTACCGGTGCTTACTGATGGCCATTGTTATAAGCTCTCATGAAGAATCGTGGGTGGTCAGCTCATTGACATGTACCTTGTACTGACCATATGGAACAGAAATTGCTCGGTTGCGTAGGCACAAGGTACATGTCGCCTCTCTGACATCTGAGACGTCCAAGTCTGAGAAACGCGAGGTAAGCCTGCTGTAAACCGAGCCGCCGAGATCGGATTCATTCTTGGAAAATTTTAGATCATCGACGACCTGTCCACGCCATGTCCAAAGAACAGGCTTCTCTACAGTCATTCTCACTCCCTCTCTATCTCATGACCTGATTGACTGACATCAACCCCTCACCCGTTTACTAGTTACACCCGAGAAACTGTGTTCGGCGGAGTTCATGAAGCTCCTGGCGCCATTATATCAACGTGGAGAGCTCAACCGCCTTGTGGTCGACGAGGTGAGGAATTGGCACCCTTTATCGCGTCGCTGTTCCAGCTGACCCACTCGACTAGGCACATTGTATATCTGTGCGTAATAAATGGAACTCTTCATGGTAAGCGCCGAGAGCTTGAGTCTCTAGGAATGGGGGCACGACTTCCGCGAAGAGTATCGACGCCTGGGGACAATTCGGGAAAAGTTTCCCGATGTGCCTCTCATGGCCTTGACGGCAAGCGCGACACCTTTGTATGCGTTCGTTTCTGTGATGGCGGATAGGCGTTTGACATTTCCTGTGTGCAGAGTCCAGGACGACATTGCACGCATTCTCCGAATGGCTCCGCATCGTCTTTCGAAGTTCGTACACCCCTTCAACCGCCCAAATTTGTTCTATGAAGTGTGTTTTGTGGATCAAAACTATATATCGTAACGATCGCGCGGCTGATTTGTTGTCTAGGTTCGGTACCACTCTTCAGAGGCGATAACCCAGATGGACGAGGTCTTGAACTACATCAGTGGTCTGCATCGTCGACGGGGACGACCATCTTCGGGCATCATTTATTGTCGGACTCGCATGACGTGTGACGATCTGTCCAACTACCTACGAGGGAAGGGACTGAACTGTCGACCGTACCACAGAGGCATAAAGTGCGTTGACGTATCGGCGTTCTTCCAATGTCGCATGTCTGAGAAAATTATAGGCCCGCGATTCTTGATCAAACACTGAAGGGGTGGGAGGAAGGTGGGGACGGAACCAGGGGGGTAGATGTCGTAGGTTCTCGACTGAAACAGTCGATAACATGATCCTCAACGGCGTATTCAGGTCTGCGCCACGATTGCATTCGGGATGGGCATAGACAAGAGTGACGTCCGGTGAGTAGTGGTGACTTGTTGTGTGGAATGAATCGGTCGACGTGAGCCCAGGTATATCATTCATTATGACTTGCCGAAGAGCTTCGAAGGTGCGTCTCGTCTACCACCCACGAGACGGGAGATGACACTGCGCTAGGCTATTATCAGGAAACTGGTAAGTGGTGTTCTGTTGAAAATGTGCTACGTCTCAGTTTGACACACCGTCAGGACGAGCTGGCCGAGACGGTGAAGTACGTTTTACAAAACCAATGTCATTGAAAGAAACTGCAACTGAAGCGACCTGAAGCCAGCGAAATGCATTCTGTATTATTGTACGATACTTCCCTCCGGCTTCTCAGATGGGACTCAACGTCTCTTCTCAGCTCGGGAAGATATGTCGCGCGCTAGAAAGCTAGTCTCGATATCGCAAAACCGCCGACGGGCTACTGCTGATCGGAACAACGACCCTCCACCGAGCCAGAGGGCGACTGACAGTTTTTCTGCTGTATGGACCTGACTTGCCAACATGAACATTTCTCACAGACCTCTAGCTCGTCAATTTCTCGGAGAACGTGAATGTTTGCAGACACATTGTGAGTAGTCCAGCTAGGCTGTCGCACACCTAGACTTAACTATGTGCGATCATTTCGAGTCGATATGCCGGTATTTCGGAGAGATGACTGACGGAGGGGATGCCGGACAAGCCCCATCATATTGTGAGAATATGTGTGATGTGCGTATTCACGACAACAACCACGTCTGCTCCTACATTGTCGTCTTTATTGTAGGTTTGCAAGAATCCCGAGAAGGCGAGAAAGAAAAAAGAGGTGCTGTCCCCGGCCGAGGCTCTCGACCGTCATGTAGACTCCTTCAGGACAGGGTCCCATGAAGATGATGACGGCGACTATCCAGTTCCTCAAGTCAGAGCACCGCCGATTCCGCTGCGACCCGTGACCCTCGGCGGCAAGGCCAGTCGCATAAAAGCTCCCGGCGATCCAAACCCCAAAAACGACGACGACGACGGCTCGGCCCTTCCGCGCGTAGCCAGCACGAGCACCGTCCTCGCGTCGATTGGCACAAAGACCAACTATGTTGGCCCAGCTCTGCTGCGTTCGCGTCAGTTGGGCATGAAGCGAGGCATCTCATCGTCAGGGGATTCGAAAGAGGGCGGCGGCGAGGAGACTTCCAAGAAGCCCAAGAGCGAGTCCTCGGTTGCGTCCACCAGTTACCGTTGGTGCCATTCCACTCGTTCTCAAATTCACGTGCTTTGTGCGGCTCACCACGAGAGGTTTAGAAAGAAGGACCCAGCAATTTCGCGTGCCGTTCAAGGTGCCGTCTAATTCTGCGACGGCGTCGGTGACAAACCCACGGATCGCGTCGACCTCGAATGTGGAACTCGGAGATACGATCAACGACGCGCCGAAGACGCCACCTACGTCAAAAGGTGCTCGAATGGATCCTATACGATCTTTAGACGATGACGTCGAGGTTCTTTCTTGTAAGTCTGGTCGCTGGTCGAGATGTGTATGATCTTGTCTCGAACAGCGCTTCTCATATATCTAGCCTCTCCTTTGAGTCTTTCGGCCGAGGAAATAGACCTCGACGCACCATTCTCTCAGAAAATTCCGGTTCGAATTACCTGGTTCATGGTGGTGAGGACACGGAAATCACTTACCTTCCGTGCAGATCGCAACTAGGAACGCCACTTACACGAGCATCCGACGGGCGCTGCACAAAGTTTTCGCGTCCGGCGCCGAGCGCGATAATATATGGCACAAGCTCCATATGGACGACTCGCCAGAAGGTGACTCGAAAGCGGAGATAAGGTAATGCCGACTTCATTGATTCCGATTAGATGGAAGCAAGCCCGCGTATCTAAGGGTCGTCGCTAACACTTTTTGCTCACAGGTCTCTCGTGTTGTCGTCCGCCACCAAGGTGCTAGAGTTCGCCGTCTTATCGATGTGCGCCACTACAGGGGGATATGTACTACGGTCGACGAGCGCGATCAAAAGCGTGAAGCGCTTGGCGCGAGAGGACGCGTGGAGAACGGCAGTAGGCCAGGACCATGACGTCGACGTGTGGAACGTCATTGAGATCCTGCGAGACGCGTCTCGGCGCGCAAAAGAGAGTCTATGCCAGCAGTAGATTAGGCAGAGCTGAACTCCGCCACGTTGGTGCCTTCAGCTTCAACCGGTTGGTGTCAATTGACGGACTCGGATGTACTACGCTATGCAATTTACAAGGATGAGACTCAGGTTGCATTGATCCTCCTATCAAAATGATTATCAGCTGGTTGTCTAAGCCCGTGCTTGTTTTGGCGTCTCGTCTCTTCGGACGCAATGGAAGCAACCGCCAGCTCTGCGGTCTCGATGGGTGCCATTTTGCCAAAAGGAGCGCCGGATTAGCGTTGGCCGCGTTGCAAACACACGACATCACGTGCCGGGAACGTCGCTGTCAGTTGCCGCGGCGCTGGCTCGGCGGTGTGTTCTGCCCCTCCGGATCCGAGTGTACTATGTACCGCTAATCGCGCGTTTGCTCTCAACAGGTAATAGTTCTTCCATAACCTCCGGTCTCAGAGTTGGCTTCGTCCGCCGTTGGTCGTGCCAGTGTAATTCTCTACAGATTCTCAGAGCCAGCAACGTATCTCCATGTCACCCCTGCCATTCTGCTATTATTGGCAGCCGCCTTATATCAATGGGGTTTTCTCATCAACACATACAATGTACTGTAGGCTCTTTCTCTATCTCCAACAAACATTCTCGATGGGTCTTCAGAAGGGGATGATGAAGTGTTCGGTGTCCTTTATCCATTGCTTCTCCCCCAACCCAACCCCGAGATATCGCCGTTTGTTTCCCCCGGTTCTAGCTACTGTACTTGAATTCGTACGAATATACATGTCAGCGCTTACAAAATTGATTTCGTATGTCATCATTTTCTGCGTCCCTTAACAGCCTCCTAAATAAATCGTACGTAGTGGCCAAGACCTTTCAAACAACAGCAGGAAAGAGGCAACTGTTAGACTTTCTCCCAACGGGCATTGAGCCTTTCAATGAACTCGTCTTGCGTGTTGAAGATGGTTACAGGGCGACCGGAGAGCTGGCGTAAGGAGAGGAACTGCCCTAGCTTGTTGTCGTCGCCATCTAACAATAGCAATTCAAGCGCCGGCAATACTTCGGTGACCATATCCTCTGCGATGTCTTCGAGCGCAGAAGCAATGTACCCTGCCACCTTCCTGTGTACATCCATCGCCTTCACAGCAGGGAATAGGCGGAGGAGCGGAAGCACCTCATCCATACTATCTTCCCCAAGGACGGAGAGATGAGCCACATTGGAGAGCATAGGGACAAGTTGACCGAGTACATGGGCCACTGTGAAATCTCGGAACCCCGAGTCCGGGATTATCAAGGAAAAATGGGCTTGGTGACATTCACCTTGTGGACGATCGAGTTTGATGTCGGGATCGTAAGTTGAAAAGTCTACCCGCGCACGCCTGAACTGGGAACGCTTAATGAACTCGGAAAATTGGGGAGCTTGAACATCCAGTTCGGAGTATTCAATTCTGACGTCCTCGACTCGAGGCGTGTCAATTTGGGCCATGAGTTCATCCAGATACTTGCTGTCACCTCGGAATTCAAACTCGGTGAGAGCGGGAAGGACAACACACGGTTGGGGATGCATAGGGCTGCCCCATCGTTCATAGGGAAATGCGAATCTAATGGAAAGGGTTCTGAGCCTGGTCAACCCGGCCAGTCCTCCAGCTATCTCTTCCGGTGAAATGTAACCCCACGGGGGAAAATTCTCGAGTCGGAGAGAAACGAGGTCACGAGTCGACAAAAGGAGCTTTGGTAGGTCCTCAAGGGCAGCGGATTCTAAGGAGAGATGTTGTAGGCATGGGGCAGACCCGCCCAAAAATCTATCGGAAAGGTAAAGCATGTCCTTGGGCCTGTCTTCTTCCTCGTGTCCCGTAATCTCTAGATGTGTCAGCACTGGAAATGGCACCTCCATCGCCTCGATCGCCTCGAACACCTCCGAGCTCGCTATGCTAAGATCAATGCGGCGCACACGATTAGGGTGCTCGAGTGCAGCATTGAGATCATCGTCATCTTCTGCAACGTAATACTCAACGACGAGAGGAAACTCTGGCCAGAGACTGAGATCCTTCCTGAATGGCGTTCCATTTGTGCAGCAAAGGTGTAGATCGAAATAGCGTGGTGACGCATAAATGACTTGTTGCCATCTTTGGCAGACGCGCACCAGTCCTTGCCATTCCCACATGCATACGACGGGGTGCTCATCAGGGTCGGATAGACAGATGGCAAATATTTCTCGAAAAATATCATCTGGGAGGGTGTTGATTGTTGCTACATGTCTGTTACTCTCTTCTGCACCATGCCACTCAGTACATAATGCGAGTTCCAACCAGAATTTAAACACGTACTATCAGTACGAGCCATTTCGATCTTCAAGTTTTTGCAAGGGTCGTGTGTCATTGTTATTGTTGAAGAGGTTTCAGTTCTAGGGGAGGGGAGTCAGGAGAAGAGCAGAGTGTGTGGCTGTTGATGTTGATCAGTCATCTTAGGGGCAACGGTGCGAAAGGCGAAGCCATCCTGGAATGTTGCGGAGAGTGAAGGGTAAATGCCCGCTCTTGACTAACATGTCCGCAAAGTAGTCAACAAGTCAATTCCTGAAACCTATGAGATCAAAGAGGTGGTGTGTATAGGAATATGGTGGTTATGGCCAGGGTATCAATGGTCCAACATTCAACAGGTGCAGTACTGGTCAAATCAACTCGGTACAAAATACAAGGGCCCTTTCTTGCTCCGTGCTTCCTTTATTCCGCACAACGAATATTTGAACAGTCGCATGCTGCACTCAAGAAGGTCGAAGGTATGTACTGCTGTTGTTGGCGGCAAGGTTTATCTAAGTGAAAAGCTTCGGGCTGGAAAGCCTCGAGGAGCACATGAGAGTGTGAGTGACATTTCAGCCAGTTTCACTGTAGTCGAACCTATTTGGTAGTCAGTATTTTACCCGCGAGGCAAAGAAGCGAATGGCTGCGATTGGGTCAAGGTCAACTTGCATGTATCACGCACCGTGGCGCAGTATGCTACAAAGGCGAAGACGCCTAATGGATGAAACACGTGAAGCCTTGTATGAAGCAGCGCAACATACATGCTTTCCGGGTCGGCCTTCCTATCTCCAGTAATAACCGCCCTGAGAGATCAGTTCCGCTCCAGTACTTTCTCTCATACGCGTCAGGAAAACCTACAGCAGTGAGTTGTACACAAAACAGAATGATTACGCGACATGCATGATCGCCTGTGTAGACGTGATGCGAGAGTCGGAAGGTCGGAAGTGGCGCCACTCAGGCTCAAGGTGAAGGAAGTACATGTCTAGTGCGAGCTAGATGCCACCGTGCATAGTCATTTCGCGAAAGTTGGTAGATACAACGTGTACGTGAACGCCTCTGACGGAAAATGTTGTGAGAAGATGACGAGGGCCGCCAGTCTGCTTCTTATACGCTTTCGCAGCGGTCTTGCAGACGAGGGTAATTTGGGAGGAGGTCAAGGAAGTGGTGCCGTCCCGCCACGGTGCAGTCCCGCGTTCTGATCGACGTCCGATCCAAACTTGAAGCACGTCCTCCTATTGACCTCTTCCGCCCGTGGCTGTATCATGTGTTCTGTTCCGTTTCAGATATGGCACTTACCTGTCTCAGGTACAGGTCGCTGGGCTTGTCGTGCCGCACCCAGGGCCTCGGACGCTTGGGCTCGTCAACTCGTAGCTCAAACACCGGAGTCTTCCGTCTCAATGACACACTGTGGCGGCTGCTTGACGATCACCGGTCGGTCAATACCATTTACGGACGGATTCAACATGTCTTGTGCGAAATTAGCCATACAAGAGCGATGATGGTACGAACACCGCTTCACCTGACGGCGTACTATATTGAATCGAGGTTTGAGAACTGGTACGAAGCGGAGACCCTCTACTTGCAATATCTGCACCTTCAGAGGATATAAGTTATGATAAGAGTTCGCGCGATAGAAAAGTACTCTTTCTTGGGAACCACCGATTTCGCCTACACAGCTTTCGCCACGGTATTTGTACCGCGAATAGGACGGGATATCCATAAGATAAGAAAGGGATCGAATAGTACTAGCCAAACACAAATGTATACCCTATCACATGCGCACCTTTGAGGTATTTATTGGGGATGCGTCAGACGACATCATACGAAGGACGCGGAAGACAATTTCGGAGTCCTATACGTCCAGAAATTGGTCTCCGCAGCGAAGGACCTATGATGGTTACGTCCATGTCAGCAACTGATCTCAATGACGGAGATTTGATGGAAGATCTAGGGTGGCCGTAGTGTTTGCGTGGAATGCGCGATTCGCCGAGGGGGGTCAAGAGCGTCCTTTTCCATGCGCGAGCCAGGCTTCGGGCTACTATCGTCTCCAGTAGTACCCAGCTCGGCTTCAGAGGTCCGCTTTGGAGAGGCGTTGGGGGCAGTATTAACGATTGTCGAGCGGTAAGACGATCAGAAGTCAGATCAAGTGATGGGCGAGTGTGAAGACAGCGGCGAACCTGTAGGAAGAATATTGTCGGGAACTGGATTAGAAGAAGTTGTAGATGAGGATTTTGGTGGATCAGAAGGCGTCAGTTGTGCTGGAGGAAACGGCGGCGGGTGGGTAGAAGAAAGACGAGGTTCACGTGTGCGGTATCCAGATTTCTACACGACACGTGACTCGAACTCAGGCAGAGGGGATTGACGAGACGATCTGCTCTCTTGAGTGTTGACCCAGCGCACTGCCTCATCGAGGCGAAATACTACCTCTTGTGATGCCATGAACAACCTAAGGTCCACAGTCCAGTCCACTCCTATGTTCTACTAGTACTCTTCGGACCGCTAATCAGAACATTTACGAGGAGTGATTCTCAGCCATAATTAGACCGTATGCCGCATGCACCTATTCACGGTGTTCGGCTATACCAGTGATTCCCGCCGTTCTCTCCGAGTCTGTCCAGCATAGGCTGCATAGCACGCATTGTGCGATGTGTTTTCTGGTCCGCTATCCCTACTATTTCTGTTGACCATGCATCGTATGGCGCCGACTCGTAACCAGTTTGGCAGCGGCAGCGTAATTGAGCAGGCTGTACACGCTTAGGCGGCGAGTGCCGAATCATGTTGAATGTTACTGTAAGTTACGTTCGTGATTACTATAAGTGAAACGTTGCTAGCTGTCCTGTCTCTTGTCTGGTTGCCAGTGCCGGTCAGTACCTCAATCAGGCGCTGCGAAAGCACATCATGGGAGGGCATAAACCGCGCCGTGTCAGCGTAGACACGACCGCCTGTTCTCGGCTCAGTCAACCTCGGCCAGGGTTAGTAAATAAGTGTAGCAGCACATGTCGGCGCATGTAAAATTGATTTCGCATGTCATCATTCCTTTGTCCCTCCTCCTAAACAAATTGTACGTAGTGGCCACGGTCAAATAACAGCAGAATAAAGAGGCAACCGCTAGACTTTCTCCCAATGTGCGTTGAGCGTTTCAACGAACTCATCTTGCGTGTCCGACGATCGTTACACTGTTACAGGGCGACCGGAGGGAGAGTCGGCGCAAGGCCGCTGAGAGGAACTGCTCTAGCTTGTTGTCGTCGCCGTCTAACAATAGTAATTCGAGTGCCGGCAATACTTCGGTGACCATATCCTCGGCGATGTCTTCGAGCGCAGAAACAATGTACCCTGCCGCCTTCCTGTGTACATCCATCACCTCCACAGCAGGGAATAGGCGGAAGAGCGGAAGTATATCACCCACACCATGTTCCCCAAGGACGGAGAGATGAGCCACATTGGAGATCATAGGGACAAGTTGACCGAGTACATGGGCTATGTCAGGAGCTGTGAATTCTTGGAACCCCGAGTCCGGGATTATCAAGGAAAAATGATCTTGATGGCATTCACCTTGTGGACAATCGAGTTTAGTGTCGGGATCGTAAGTTGAAAAGTCTACCCGCGCATGCCTGAACTGGGAACGCTTGATGGACTCGGAAAATTGGGGAGCTTGAATATCCAGTTCGGAATATTCAGTTCTGACGTCCTCAACTCGAGGCGTGTCAATTCGGGCCATGAGGTCATCCGAGTACTTGCTTCCACCTCGAAATTCAAACTCGGTGAGAGCGGGAAGGACAGCACACGGTTGGGGATGCATAGGGCTGCCCCATCGTTCATAGGAAAATGCGAATCTAATGGAAAGGGTTCTGAGCCAGCCGGGATATAAACGGATCCAAAAAAAAAAGGGTTCTGAGCCTGATCAACCTGGCCAGCCCTCCAACTATCTCTTCCGGTGACATGTGACCCCACGTATTCTCGAGTAGAAACGAGGCCACGAGCCGACAAAAGGAGCTTTGGTAGGTCCCCAAGGGCAATGGATTCTAAGGAGAGATGTTGTAGGCATGGGGCAGACCCGCCCAAAAATCTATCAGAAAGGTAAAGCATCTCCTTGAGCCTGTCTTCCTCGTGTCCCGAAAGCTCTAGATGTGTCAGCACCGGAAATGGCACCTCCGTCGTTCTCCATCGCCTCGACCACATCGAACACCTCGCTCGCTATGCTATGATCAATGCAGCGTGGTGCCCGACTCGGAGTGCAGCAATGAGATCATCTTCATCCTCCGCAATGTAATATTCAACGATGAGAGGAAACTCTAGCCAGAGACTAAGATCCTTCCTGAACGGCATTCCGTTTTTGGTGTAGATCAAAATGGCGTGGTGATGATTTGTCGCCACCCCATCTTTGGCAGACACGCACAAAGACTGCACAAGTCTTTGCCATAGCCTCATGTGTCGGGAGGGGTGCTCATAGGGGTTGGAGTCATCTGTAATTGGGCAAATAGGTTTTTTTGGGTTTCACAACCCAAAAAACCGGAAAAAAAACGCCGAAAACAAGGCATACAATACTTGGTGACCCAAGTCCATTTTCATGGAAATCCGGAATTGCGACAAGTGTGGGAATGTAATAAGCGATTGATGTTTTAGAATAGTAAGGGACTGTCAATTGAGATATAACAAATAGTAAATAATTTTATTCTGACAGCCTTGGAGACGGCAACTAATACAGCAACTAATACAAAACACTAGTGGGTCCAAGTCTCTGACTGAGTATCGAGTTTCCAGAGACCGGGAAAACGGCAAAATACACGAATAACCAATACACGGGAAACTAAAATTCCCAATTGCTGATGGATACAAATA
The DNA here is from genome assembly GCA_021527775.1 of Lactarius sanguifluus. Lineage (NCBI taxonomy): Eukaryota > Fungi > Basidiomycota > Agaricomycetes > Russulales > Russulaceae > Lactarius > Lactarius sanguifluus. The sequence goes on from JAKEYF010000080.1 coordinate 106,350, forward strand.
TTTCCAGAAAGGGGAAGATGTTGATTGTTGCTACATTACATGTCTGTTACTTTCTTCTGCCGTCATGCCAGTCAATACACCATGCGGGTCCCAACCAGAATGTAAACACGTACCATCAGTACGAGCCATTTCGATCTTCAAGCTTTTGCAAGGGCCGTGCGTCATTGTTGAAGGAGTCCCAGTGCCAGGGGACAGGAGAGCCTAAGCAATGTTATCGAGCAGAGAGTGTGGCTGTTGGACGTTGAACGTTGATCAGTCATCTTAACTTAGGGGAACGGAGCTGGAGGAGAATCAAGACAATGTTGCGGCGGAGAGTAAATGCATTGTCAACATGTCCGCCATAACAAGTAGTCAACAAGTTAATTTGACCGAAGGCGAGTTCAATTCCTGAAACCTGAGAACAAAGAAGTGGTGTGTACAGGAATATGGCGGCTGGCCAGGGTACCAATGGTCCAACATTCAACATGATTCAGCACTCGCACTTGACAGCAACTAGTCCATATCTCAATAACGCTGCCAAGCCTGAAGCTGGTTACGAGCCAGCGCCATCCGATTCCACCCGCTCCCATACAGGACATTTCATTATTGAAGGATGGCGTCACATACGGTAGTGCGGTACTCGTCAAATCAACCTCTCGCTCAGGTACAAAAAGAACAAATGCTCGTATGGGGCGGTTATTGACCTTGTGGCGCGTTGGCATTCCACGCCACCCTTTTTTTTCTTGATCCACGCCACCCTTCCCCCCTTTCTCCCCCTGGACCTCAGCGCACTAGTCACAGTTATAACCAATTGAAACCAAGCAACCCGAATTGACTATCATTCAGGTATACCGTAAACGGTCAGGACCTCCGGCCGGAGCTATAAATTTACGGATCGCCCTCTTGGAAATGTGTCTTTACTGTAGTGAAATTTTCCTTGATCCTCGCCATGATCTACCAAGACCCTACATGCTCCAATCCGACATGCGACCATCATGATGGACTTCAGAGGGAATACTCGCCTCCTTCGAAGGACAAAATAAATATCAGTGCAGTAGTCGCTACGGAGAAATGCAGGCACCATACCAATTTGCTGTTTTCGATCGTACTAGACTCTACGTCGTGGTCACGTTTGCCCTGTTGGAAGTCCGTTGTCGCCGAGTGATGCACAGTGACCGAGACAGTGGGTCGTCTGGACTTGTCACCCTCACTCCGTTGTTCGACTCGGATCGAAGACAGGCTAAAGGCGTTGTCATGTTTGTTCTCGGTGGACGACCGCTCACGGACGTAGTCCCGACTGTTCAACCTGAGAGTGGAGGAGGTCAGAAGTTGAACCCACCATACACACTAAGTTGACTCCTCACATGGCAAGAAGAGAATTCGCGTAGACTATAGAATAAACGTCGGTTAATCGGTCTTCGCGTCATTGGTATTATTAGACGTACATTTACCCAGTGGCCAGAAAAATATGTCCGAATACTTAGCGGAGGGAGCCATTGAAAACTGGTCGTAACATAAGAAAATGACAAAGTACGAGGGAAACCCTTACGCTGATAAGCATTGCGCAGGCGAGAACGCTGCTTGATTGAGTGTGTAGCCGACTGACGTAGCTCAAGACCTCACCTTGTCAGTAAACCCGACTGAATACTGTAAGTCATCCAGGTCACGATCATGGAATCGGTTCTGTTGACGAAAACTCAGCCAAATCTGCGGCGTAAATGGGGAAAACTGAACTCGCTTTGCGAAACCAGTCCTCTTGTGATAGAGATACCAGCACATGGAGACGGCGATTAAAATGTCTGCCACAACACTTGACCCCATTCCGATGCATGTCACCGGCTGCCAAGCCGTCAAAGAGTAAGCGGATGTGGAAGAGGTGAAGGTCCAATCTTACGATTAGGGACGCATGGCGGGATCGGATGAGGAACACTAGCATGCGATGTTTAGACATGATTCATGGACGAGGCACGAAATAGAAAGCAGCTAACTCACCGAATCCGAGGGCTGTAACGATGCGAAGGAAGATAGTCATAAATGTACCTCCCAAAGCCAGAGTGCTTACCGAAGCAAGCAGTTCCGAATATCGCCTGAGAAAACGCGTTGAGAAGTGCATCGAGAAGTCAGCTACGATAAAGACAAACTTACAATGATGATCGGGATGATGATACTCCCGCCCACTGACAGAAAACCAGCTTGTAGCTTGGAGTTCCAATTAAGGGCAGAGGATAATACTCACCAATGTAAACTCGTCGGGCGTAGTAGCTACGCTGCATCAGGACAAATCGCAAATAAGAGATCCAGTGCAAAAGACACACAGTTGAACCATATAACCGACGAGTCCCTGTAATGGTCACTAGTAAGTATGGAATAGCAAAAATTTATAGCGGCATACGTTGACTTCGATCTGAACCTACAGTGAACGTAAGTCACTGCAAATGGTAAGACGCAATTTCAAACGTTACATACCTTCATAGCCCTAGAGCACTAGTCAGAAACGACGCTGAACTCGTCTCGACAAAAGTGGACTCACCAAATACTGTGGCGCAGAATTTCGACGTTGCCAAAATTTAGGACCAGGTACCTGCAATAATGAGCTCATGAATGATAGAGTGGGTCTTGTTGTCCTACCAGTATATCGAATAAACGCATAGGGAGGTGTGCAAGGCATCCAATAAACTAACGAAACAATGCAATCCGGGTGGGCTAGAATCTGAAATGTACTACCCACAATATGACCGCGATGAATAACTTAAGAGCCTTTGGGTCTCTATTCCCATATTGCCTGTGTCTGGTGAGTTCGGTTGTATCGGGAGGAGAGTTAATTACCAGTAATATATCCATCTATCCGGACAAAGTTTCCGAGTCAGCGCAAGAAAAGAGACAGGGTTCATCTTAGCTCACGTCTGCAGAGCCGTAATACCAAAGAGCCTGGACGTTCACCAGCTCAGCAGGAATACCGGTAAAGAGAGGGCCCGACAGCTCACATGACGCTGATAATCAGCCCAATGAATGAACACCCGTAGGTGTTCCGGATGTCAGCGACAGCATGGCCAGACATGTCAAGTTCTTCAAGGGGTCCTAAAAGGAGTCGATCGCAGCTAGGCTGCCTTGGTGAAAGAAGAACAGAGAAAAGGTGAGAGAAAGAGGAGGACGATATCACAGCCTTAATTAAGAGCGCCGAAGTGACCATTTTGATTTTTCCATGTGAAACATGTCACGGTGAAAGGTACCAAGAAGCAGAGTAGACCAGGACGGTTATTTCTGTCGCGGATGAAACATCCCGCTTGGGCTAGTTCTGATAGAGCACGATCCGTAACAAGATCCTTGACAAGATCCGTAAGATAAAAAAATAAAGCTTGTTTCCGCCAGAACGCATGGAGGTAACTCTCGAGCTGCCTCAGATGAATGTGAACACAAGTGCGTCGGAGTCGTTGTCCAGGGCCAGCAACCGCAGCTGAGCGCCGCCAGTGAGGCCTGAGAGTGCGTGGCGGTCACGTGGTGATGGTTGCTTGGCTCGCATACGAAGGATCGAGGCCCGAGACGAACCCGCCCCCCACACATCCCGACCTAATCCCAACTGGGGTGAGTCCTCCTCGCTGGTGCCTGCCGCGCGCAGCCGGCATCAGGACAATCATCACTTCTGGCGCCGAGCACCCTGTCTCATCTCCACATTTCACATTTTATGCTTACTGAAATGCAGGAGGCTTGGCAGGAGGACCCCGTTGGGCCCATTCTATTGATGCCTTTGCACGTAAGGTAGCATAGGAAAGATCATCGTCAATGTCATTTAATACTTGTGCCTCTATCTTAATTTCACTCTCTAGCACTGGCTGCTTTTGGTTTTTTTGTATTTCAAATGATGGTTTGGAGGACCCTTAAACCATGACTCAACTTCCTCGATGTCGTTACATCTTCTCTTGGTCATCCACGAGTCGCTCCTCATTCTTCACGGTGGCGAATGGGCCACCAGGTCATTGGCAATGCAGCATTGTGACGGAGTGAAGCCACGGTGCAGTCCCACGCCCTGACCGACGTTCGATCCAAACTTGAAGATGTCCCTCCTATTGACCTCTTGCGCCCGCGGCTGTACTCATGTGTGTTCTGTTCCGTTTCAGATATGGCACTTACCTGTCTCAGGAGCAGGTCGCTGGGCTTGTCGTGCAACACCCAGAGCCTCGGACGCTTGGGCTCGTCAACTCGTGGCCAAACGGACTTGTCGTACCCCGGGCACAAGGACCCGACAAGTGATTAATAATAAATCTAAGGCGGCGGGACGCGGAGCGGAGGTGTTCGTGTCTGCGACAGCGCACTGGCAGGGTGTTTATCATCGATCTTTGCCGGGACTTAGTGTCCCGCAGGGGTCAATTGGAGCCCTTTTGCAGGAACAGCCGTCTTGGATCGAGGAGAACGCTTGATGCTCCAGACGACCCAGGCCGACGAGGAGCACGGAGCGGTTAGGGACATCATGTGCAGAGTCTGCTTTAACCGGCGCTTCCGCAAGTGGGTAACCCTTCAGCGCCACTGCAAGTCGTGTGAAAAGCACTTTTCCGAACTCAAGTTCTGCGGCCACAAATGCGGTGGCTATTTCGGACGTCAAGACTCGGAAGTTTGTGACAAGGACAAAAAGCATCAAGGGGCGTGTCTCAGTACATCGCAAGATGAGGCCAGAGAGGAAGAACCGAAAGCTAGACGGATCCTCGAGGCTTTTGAAGCGAGGCTGCAGCACTGTCTGAGGAGCGGAGAGGATCCCAGACCCCGTTTCTCCGCGGTGATGTCCTGTCCAGGAAGCTTACGAATACCTCGAAGAAGGTATCCAAAGCGGAGACCTCGTTGGAAGGCGGGTCATGGGCCACCGGACTGTGTTAGAAACGCCTTACCTTTTTCTTCTTTTCGCCAATCCTACCGCATACGTTTGCGATATTTCGCCACGGACAATAGTGTTGTTTCATCGCTTATTTACGTACTCTTTCTGTTTCCCCTCGGCGTTGCCTTGTATATATTCTGTAGTATCCGAGTCGATGATCCCCGATCGGCATTGGATAAGTGTGTTGATTGCGTACCGTGTTTTGACTGTGGTAGATGTGGAAAGAGTGAATAGATGACAACATGGACTTGTATGCCTGGAAAGCCCAAAACCTGGCAATGGCCCCTTTGCCTATGAACGCGGGCGTCTGGGTAAGCGTGTAACATGGTCAAAGACAGGTGTAGCCGGTCGAGCGCCTGCCATCGCGTGACGGGAGCCGCGTTGCTGGCTCGGCGGCCCGGTGTATTCTGGTGATTCTATCATAGTGTCACCACCTCCGAGCAAACCTCCGAGTGTACGTACCGCCAAGCTATCAATAGTAGATATCCCACCATATCTGTGATAAGCTTTCCGTGACTTCCGGTCTCGTGGTTGTCTTCGTCCGTCGTTGGTCGTTCCAATGTATTTCTCTGCAGATTCTCAGAGCCAGATCTCCATGTCAACGTCCTGCTATCATTATAGTAGTAGCACATATTGGCGCATATAAATTTGATTTCGCACTACATGTCATCTTTTTCTATGTCCCCTAACAGCCTCAACAAATCGTACGTAGTGGCCACGATCAAATAACAGCAGAACAAAGAGGCAAGTGCTAGACGTTCTCCCAACGGGCATTGAGCCTTTCAACGAACTCGTCTTGCGTGTTGAAGATGGTTACAGGGCGACCGGAGAGCCGGCGCGAGGAGAGGAACTGCTCTAGCTGGTTGTCGTCGCCGTCTAACAATAGCAATTCAAGCGCCGGCAATACTTCGGTGACCATATCCTCGGCGATGTCTTCGAGCGCAGAAGCAATGTACCCTGCCGCCTTCCTATGTACATCCATCGCCTCCACAGCAGGGAATAGGCGGAGGAACGGAAGCACATCATCATCATCCATACTATCTTCCCCAAGGACGGAGAGATGAGCCACATTGGAGAGCATAGGGACAAGTTGACCGAGTACATCAGCCCCTGTGAAATCTCGGAGCCCCGATTCCGAGATCATCAAGGAATAATTGGCTTGATGGCATTCACCTTGTGGACGATCGAGCTTGATGTCGAGATCGTAAGTTGAAAAGTCTACCTGCGCATGCCTGAACTGGGAACGCTTGATGAACTCGGAAAATTGGGGAGCTTGAACATCCAGTTCGGTGAATTCGATTCTGACGTCCTCGACTCGAGGCGTGTCAATTTGGGCCATGAGTTCATCCAAGTACTTGCTTCCACCTCGGAATTCAAACTCGGTGAGAGCGGGAAGGACAGCACACGGTTGGGGATGCATAGGGCTGCCCCATCGTTCATAGGGAATTGTGAATCTAATGGAAAGGGTTCTGAGCCTGGTCAACCCGGCCAGTCCTCCAACCATCTCTTCCGGTGAAACGCAACCCCACGGGGAAAAGTCCTCGAGTCGGAGAGAAACGAGGTCACGAGTCGACAAAAGGAGCTTTGGCAGGTCCCCAAGGGCAACGGATTCTAAGGAGAGATGTTGTAGGCATGGGGCAGACCCGCCCAAAAATTCACTGGAAAGGTAAAGCATGTCCTTGAGCCTGTCTTCCTTGTGTCCCGTAAGCTCTAGATGTGTCAGCACTGGAAATGGCACCTCCATCGCCTCGACCGTGTCGGACACCTCCTCGCCCGACATGTGAAGAATAATGCGGCGTACACGACCAGGGTGCTCGAGTGCAGCAATGAGATCATCTTCATCCCCCTCAATGTAATATTGAACGATGAGAGGAAACTCTGGCCAGAGACCGAGATCCTTCCTAAACGGCAATCCATATAGATTTGAGCAGAAAAGGTGTAGATCGAAATAGCGTGATGATCCATATATGATTTGTCGCCATCTTTGGCAGACGTGCACCATATTTTGCCATACCCTCATGCGTCGGGTGGGGTGCTTATAAGGCTTGAATAGACAGATGGAAAATATTTCCCGAAGGATATCATCTGGGAGGATGTCGATTGTTGCTACATGTGTGTTACTCTCTTCTGCGCCATGCCATTCAGTATACCATGCGAATTCCAAACAGAATTTAAACACGTACCATCAGTACGAGCCCTTTCGATCTTCAAGCTTTTGCAAGGGCCGTCATGGTGCGTCGTTGTTGTTGCTGAAGAGGACCCAGTGCCAAAGGACGAGCCAGTGGACGAGTCAGGAGAGGCGGTGTTATCGAACAGAGAGTGTGGCTGTTGAGTCATCTTAGGGGAAACGGTACGGGATCTCTGGACAATGTTGCGGAGAGTGAATGCCAGTGCATGTCCGCCACATTGGCAACAAGTAGAAGACCGAAGGCGAGTTCAATTGAAACCTAAGAGGTGATGTGCACATGAATATGGCGGCTATGGTCCGACACTCAACATGGTTCACACCCGATAGTCACGGTGTCTACGGCAACTTGAATGCACAGTCCGTATCACTGTCCAATAACGCTGCCAAGCTGGTTACATGCCAGTGCCATCCAGTCCCAGTCGCTCTCATTTCACATCTAGTCCTCATTGAAGGATAGCGTCACATACAGTAGTGCGGTACTCGTCAAATCAACCTCCGGCTTGGGTACCAAAAAGAAGAACGAAAATACGAGGGCCCTTTCTTGCTCCACTTCCATTATTCCGCACAATGAATATTCGAACAGTCGCGTGCTGCACTCAATAAGGTTGAAGGTATGTACTTCCGCATCTGCCAAGACATGCTGTTGTTGGCGGTAAGGTGAAGAGCTTCGGGCTGAAGTCTTGAGGAGCGCATGAGAGTGGGAGTGACATTTCAGTCAGTTTCACTGTAGGCGAACGATCCCGAACCTATCGGATAGTCAGTATCTTACCCAAGCTCTACTGGAGGAGCCGCCAAGCGAAGAAGCGAATGGCCGCGATTGGTTTGAGGTCAGCTCGCGTGTGATCGGTCAGGTGCGTGTATCACCCACCGTGGCGCGGTGTGCTACGAAGGCGAAGACACCTAATACGTGAGGCCTTGTATGAAGCAGCGCTGCTACCCGGGTCAGCCTTACCATCTCCAGTAATAACACCTGAGAGGTCAGTTCCCCGACATGGATGACGCCTGTGTAGACGCGATGCGAAAGTCGGAAGGTCGGAAGAGACGCCACGTGCATAGCTATTTCACGAAAGTTAGTGGATACGACGCGTACGTGAACGCCTCTGACGGAAAATGTTGGGTGAAGAGGTGACAAGGGCGGCCATCGGAGGCTGGAGCTCTTCGCTTAACCCGTTGTTTAGAGTTAATTCACTGCTTCAAGTCTGTTGGTCGTGATACGGTGGCGGACTGTCGGATATGACGCATTCCATGACGCGTTGTGTTTGGACGTTGGTATTCATAAAGCAAAGTAGTATATTAGGCACCTAGACCTATTCAGTTTGTTGTCGATCGTACCAAGGAAGGGGCTCCCATTCTCAAAGGAAAACCGTCGGTGAGCCTATTTCAAACTGATACCATTCGGAACCATGAGATTGGGACCTCACCTAGCTCGGGCCTCTCGACCCACCCCAGAAGATCCCCTTTCATAATGGCGGCTTACCAGGCTGCCTTTGAAGATGACCTCTCTCTTTGTCTCGTCTACCCGGACTGCAGCGATCCTGATACAACCGTCAAGGAGGAGTTTGGCGGGTGTGGAGGTTGTGAACTGGTCCTTGGCGACCGCGTCGTCGATACCCAAAGCGAGTGGCGGGTACGCGCTTCATATTTATACTCGGCTGTTTCGTCATGCTACAGCCATATTCTCGTGTTCTTCAGACCATCGAAAACGACCAAGGCGACGACACATCTCGTGCTATCGCTGCTGACCCTCTTATGGAAGGCATGGAACAACTCGATACCATCATCGGTTTCAAGGACGGTCGCGCGGCAACGTGCTCCCAGAGCCGGCGCTCCCAGCGTCACCTTTCCGCTATCCGCGATATCTCAAGCTGGTGTGACCGATTTTCGTTACCAAAGACAATCAGCGACATTACCAAGCAGCTCTACAAGCGGGCAAACGAGGAGAAGCTACTTCGCAGGAAGCCGCCTGACGCCGTCATCGCGGCGTGCATCTTCGTCGCGTGCCGCCAGGCGCGCGTGCCCCGCACGTTCAGCGAGATCTGCAGCCTCACCCACGTATCGAAGAAGCTCCTCGGCCGGTGCTACAAGGCCCTTGAGCGGGGGTTTAATCTTACTCCCAGGTCGACCGCAGCGCGCTCGGGCGTCGCAGAGCCAGAAGACCTGTTGGTGCGGTACTGCAACCACCTCGACATACCCCCACACGTACAGGCGATATGCAAGGACATCATCGCCGCTGTGCGAGAGCACGGCATCGCGGACGGACGCAACCCCGTGTCGATTGCAGGCGGCGCGATATATTTTGCGTGTGTATTGCTCGGCGTGTCCAAGACCATGAAGGATATTAGCATGGTGGCGGGCGTGTGTGAGAAGACGATCAAGATCATGTACTGTCTGTATTGCACAAACCGCCAAAAACTGGTCAAGAAAGAGTGGGTAGCAGAGGGCAAGACGAACACGGACCGCTTGACAAGGCGGAAACTGGTTGAGGGCTTGAGTCCACCTGCGTAACTTTCCGACGTATTCCCTGGTCTGAGATCGCAAGACGGATCGACTTGGACGGCATTGTATACCACGATCTAGGTTGATGCCAAAGGTGCTTCTGCTAGCATAAACTAGTCTGGCTTAGGACTTTGCGCACGATCGACGAACTGGGAAACTTGGAAAACTGGGAATTCGAGTCGATTAGAAAACGAGTAGATTATGGCCGCGGGCCCCGGGGAGATCGGATGTAGGTTGGAGGACGCAGGTTGTATTTGTGCACAGGGGTACAGTATTGGCACGGCGGACGTACTGTAATAGACACGAAGATTTTAGCTTCAGTACGGATAGCCCGCCGAAAACTTGAAGGGAGGATTGGCCACGTATTCCTTCAGCTTTCAGGCCATCGCAAGAATGATTGCCTTAGCGTCTTCCTCTGCAGGTCAAAAGCCCGGATGCAAGGCCCGTCTTCAAGTTCTTAATCATAGAGCAAACAGCCTCGAGCCTGAGTATCCGCAAAAAGGACAAGGGGATTTGAGAATAATGAGACCACGAATGGAGATACCCCAGGGGAAACGCCCATGGCAAAAGAAAATGCCCGGGCCGGAAAGAGCGCAACAACCTCCGCTGCTACGCCGACGTGCAACGAACCCGAACCCTTTGTCGAGAATGAAGAAAAAAGTGCGCGTCATCCTCATCCTCCTCATCGTTCACCGAACTGCCTCGCTGATTCTTTACACCAGGTTCTTCTCATGGGTGCATCGGGGAGCGGGAAAACGTCCATGCGCTCCCTTATCTTGTGCGTCTGCTACCTCGGCGCTCGGTCCAGGGCCACTCTGTTGAGGCGGATAGCGTAGCTCAAACAACCCCGCGTCGCTCACCTCGCGCCTCGGCGCGACCATCGACGTCGAGCAAAACCACGTCCGGTTCCTCGGAGACCTCATCCTCAACCTCTGGGACTGCGGCGGGCAGGACTCGTTTATGGACTCGTACCTCTCGACGCAGCGCTCGACCATCTTCCAGCACGTGTGGGTGCTCATCTACGTCTTCGAAGTCGGCGCGCGCGACGCGGCCAAAGACGCCGAGTACTACCGCGACTGTCTCGACGCGCTGCAGAAGTACTCCCCCGACGCGGCCGTGTTCCTACTCGTGCACAAGATGGACCTCGTCGTCGGGGAAAAGAGCGCGGTGCTCGAGCGCCGCACGCGCGAGCTGCAGGCAGAGAGCGGGTCCGTGGACGTCACGGTGTTCGGCACGAGCATATACGACGAGACGCTGTACAAGGTGCGCTGCTGCGCCTTCTTCTATTCTCAGGCGCTGAGGAAGCGCAGGCATGGTCGCATATAGTGCACACTATCATACCGAACGCGGCGGTGCTCTCGAAGCACCTGACGACGTTCGCGCGGGCATGCAGCGCGACTGAGGCGATCCTGTTCGAGCGCACGACGTTCCTCGTCATCGCCACGTCATCGTCCCCCGACGGCCCTGACGGCTTCGACCTCAGCGCGGCGCGCTACGAGCGCACGAGCGAGCTCATCAAGGCGCTCAAGCACTCGTGCACGCGCATGCGCGAGGAGTTCCATGCGCTCGAGATGGAGCTCCCCGAGTTCACGGCGGTGCTCGACGGAATGACGAAGAACACGTACGTGCTGCTTATCGTACACGATCCCACAATCGGTATGGCATACATCTCGCGCGTCGTTCGACCGTTTGCGTCGTGCTGACTGCAGAGATTCGCAGAGACCGCAGCGCTGAAGATCAACATTCGACTCGCGCGGCCGAAATTCGAGGAACTGCAGAGTGATTCGGTGCTCGCATAGACTATGTTTTTTTTCTCGTTATGTCGTTTCTTTTTAAATTATCATTATTTCTTTTTGTGCCATGTTGACGTTGACCCTTCTTATTTCATATCCTACTTGCACCCCAGCTTTTCCTTTCCATATGCATAATAACGAACTTGGAGTTGCTTTGCCACCCGTGACCCGTATGCCCGCTCTCTGGCCATCACCTTGCGCCTCGGGAATCCCCTCATTCGGTATCTCGCCATTTGCGTGGCATTGCGCCCCTACTTTCCGTCGTGGCATGGTATGCCCGTCACAGGGCCCCGGAGATATTCCGCCCCAACCGTTGGATGTAGCATGAACAACCCTCGTTATGGAGAGCCGCGTCGACTCCTGATCCTCTTCGGAGCTCCGTTGATGGGGGGGGATGTGACCCCGGAAATGGCAACCTCGTGCCACCTTGACGCGGTTGGCGTGGCGTTATCCCCGAAGGGGGATTCGCGGAAGCGGCAAGTGGACCTGCCTTTACATCTCGCCTCGTGGGTGTCGTAGGACGGACTACTACTCTGCGCCATGTTGGAGTTGGAGTCATGGAGCAATCTATCGTCATGGCCCATCTACCTCTGTCGTCACTTGTTCAATCGCGGCAGTCTGTCACGGTCAGAGGAACTCCCCTCACTGTAAGGTTTGATACTTCGAATCTGCTTTCGTGTCCGTGCTTCCTCTTCGCGCGGAGGATACCTGTAGGGAATGGACCCCACGCATATTATTGCAGTACATGACTTCCGCCACGTCACGGACAAGAAAAGAAGCACTCGGGCTTTTGGTCGTTCTGTTTTTTTCTTCTTCGATTTAGGTTCGTTTGCGTTCAGCAAATCTACGTTCAGAAAAAGAAGCATTGGCGGGAGCAGGAATGATGATGCAAGCGTCACCCGCCTCCATAAATGGGACCGTATAAGGTTTCTGCTCTTGCGAACAAAAAAACGAGGTGGAGATGAGCGCGACAGCTATGATATGAGGTGTTTCGATTGCCTTTGCTAGACTCGTATCCCGCGCTACATAAGACGCCGACACTCTTCCCAGCTTGCAGGAACGTAGGTTATCCGGCGTAAATGAACAAAAAAATTATCGAAATCGTGCAAGGCCTTAGAGGAGGCCTTATCTCAACACTGGGCGTCTTGGCGTTTTGCGCCTCGACTCATGGCACCACTTCACTAGACAGAGCTTGAGACAGAGCCCACATTCTGCCTAGTACACATATATTGTCCTCGAGATAACACGATATGAAACATGACAAGCAGAAATACAAAATATTTGACAGCTCTTGCGTGGCGTAGAAGCCGTGTCCACATTATATGTATAGTATTTCCGCCGCCAGGTGGCCGGTTCAATCAGAGCAATGATAGAGCAAGAGAGGCCTGCGACGGGGGAGTCATCAAGGGAGTCATTAACCTAACTTAGCTGCGAATTTCAAACCGCATTGGCAACCCCGAGGAGACGAGTGCGGAACAATACCGTATGGAGAAATCGACACTTCCATTGCAGCAGTTTCTTATGTGATGATAGCATTAGCAGAGCGACGGTACCGTACCGTGCCTGTATCGACCAGGCGCACCGGGGCGCCCTCTTCCGGGCTTGGGTGGAGTCGCCGCTGGCGGACAGGCAGTTGCGCCCCCTTCCTTTCTTCCCACCCCATCCGGCGGCGCTGCTGCAGTTTTCATGGGGTGAGGACATTCATGGGGAAACCCCGCAACGTACCAGCGGCGGCTGGGAGTGGGCCGGGTGTCCATCAACGTTTATCCCGCGCCGCGATGTTGCGTTGGGACCCCGTGCCGGATAATTGGGTCGAGCCAGCATATATGCTGGTTGGCGGCGCATTCACAGACGCCTTCTGAGGGTAGTTCGCCGTCCCGGGGTAAACGTAAGGCACAGGACGACTTCAGACCTGGATGGGAAGTAAAAGTAGTGAATTCTCGGTATACTCAAGATTTTGAAAAGTACACCAGTAGGTTGATCAGATGTAGAGTATTGGGTGTTTCGATCACAGTAACAACGACACAAATCGTAGGGACGAAGACTGCCCAACATGCTCGTCTGCAACAATCCCGCATCGAGCTCCTAGACCATTTGCCATGACATTGAAATGTTCGGGATAGCACGCTTCACCTGCCTTGCTGCTGCGATCGAAGCCCACTATCATCGCACCGCTTATCGCCTCAGGATTGCCAGCAAGAATATCCAGTGGTCGTAGATCTTCATGCAGACTTTTGTCGCAAAATTCCTGCAGGAATATAAGAACTATAACCAATCACAAAATTCTTATAATACCATCATAATATGATATGATTATATTATATTATGGAATTTTGTGATTGGTTATAATCCTTATATTCCTGCAGGAATTTTGCGACATTTTTGACCGCTTCCTCTGCCTCTTTAGAGGCTACGATGTCGCCCAGACCGACGGAAGACTAACTGCAAATGCAGAAACAGCTATGGAGTTGAGAGGCAAACCCAGCCCGAGCAAGACAGCGGTGTTTATCTTCACTGGATCGTGAGATTGCGATAGTACTCGCTAAGCTCTTCCAGACTATCACGCAAGGCGACAAAAGGCTTTACTATGGGCCAGATTCGAGCCGCGATAGGAACTCCACCAGGCAACACACCCGTTCTATCAAAGCCGTTAGACTATTGGCGTGGCGCTTGGCAGTGATGGAAGGGTTCGGATCGTTCAGCTGCCTGTCAAAAGACGACAATATCAGACAGGTGGAAAGAGGAGGGGCTAGATTCTCAAGTGGGCGGCCGCTACGACCCGGACGTTATTCCTGCTCAATGTGGTCAAAGTTGCAGAAGTTGATGGGGCTGGGCCGCTAGTCCTAGCATGATGGCGCGCGGCTTGGGCCTAAGAAACCGTGTCGGATCGATGTCAGACCGACGTAATGGTGTAACTTCTAGCCTTGGACGTTTGGGCATGTCCACCGTTGTGTCTTGACGGTTCGATTCCCTCCAGGACCTAAATTGGTGCATCACTCACACTCACCTAGGCCCGGATAAGGCAAGAGTTGGATACCCGGAGGCTGAAACGCTTTGTATATCGATAGGCTGTGGCCACCTTCTTGGAAGCCCTGACTCGATGAATTGACAAGAACGCCGTTATTCTAGGCCGCTGGTCTCAGTCATGTCCTCGGCTTGTAACGAATACTCACCAAGGAGTGGGGCGATAGCTGACTGTGGCTAATATAACGTCGCCCTATGCCCAATGACATCTTCGAGTCCATGCGATAACCCAAACGGCACCTCCCTCCAAAAAAAGGTCCATATAAAGTTTAGTTGCTACTGCGCAGCGTCATCGAGCGTTCTGGTGAAAAACGAGGTGGCGGCAGGTTCGCGCGACGCTACTAGATGGGCGCGAGAGATTGATCCGATGCCGATATTTGTATGAAGCGTTCCGATAATCTTCATCGTATTTGCCGTAACTTACTTTATCCGCAGTAAGTGACGCCGCAGGAACGCGGCGCAAGGAGAGAAAAAAATAAAAATGAATGACAAACAAAAAATGCCGAAACCATCAAGGGCCTTATCTTGAACATTGACTGTCCACGCCTTGATCCTCTGCGCCAAGTCCACGTCTGCGTAGTAGTACTGAAAGATAACACGGTACAGTAGTTGGGCATATTGCCAAGACCAGAAATACCAGAGATGACGCAGCACGGAAACCACGTTCATTATGGACCCCCGCCGCTGTGCCCGCCGGCCAATGTCCTCGGGAGAATTTGGGCCCCATCCGGCGTTTCTCCAGAATGACATCTCCCGTGCCACGTCAAACCATAACTGAGGATCGGCCGCCTCTCACCGTTGCGCAGACCTGACAGCTTGGGTGACAGTTAAACAACAGCCTGAGCGTAAGAATTCAGAGAAGTGAGAAATATAGGCAGAGGTGGGGCCGACGAAGGAGAAATATAGTAGAGGCGCAGGGCGGGAGCGGGAGATCTTGAGGGATGGGTATCTGAAAACGCACGTGGTCGAGAGAGAACAACGGACAGGAAAAACTAAACACCCGTCATGGTTTTCTTTTCAATCGCCCTTATTTTTTGCCGTTTATATCCTTATCCGCACATGCCAGGTGGTCCAATTGCCACAGGTGGGGAAAGAGTAAAATAGTTGCATATGGTCTGTGTTCTCTCGTCTTACTCTCCCCCCTCTTTTTCTTATATCTTCTTTGAGACCAGTCTGGATTTGGAGGGTGTCTTTATCTGGACTCCAGCAGATGCTTGACTGGCTTCGCACTTTTGGTCACCACGTTCCTGTCTTGTCAACACTTCCTGGCGGTTAACGACATCTCTTCCTCTCAAGGGTCTCCCATTGTGTCCATCCTTGGTCGGTGATACCTTCTCATCCTTTTTTCGTCTTATGCATTCGCTGATCCTCTTTATCTAAGTGCTTATCTCGCCTTCCATGTATCCAAGGTGCGCGCTATTTGTTCTTGGTCAATAACTAAACGCCACCTTGGTCCTTGTTAGTTGGTCAAGGAGCATCAAGATGCTGATGCAGCCCACTCGTTATCTCGTCTGGCCACACGATCCAGAGGTCGAGGAGATTTGCCTCAACTTGAAACGTAAAGAGGAACTTGAGGTTGCTTCCGTTCTGATCCGCTTCCGTACACTCACTGGCATCAACGTCATCTTTCACTTTGGCACCGCGTTCTTCACCAACGCCGGCATTTACAACCCCTTTCTATCGCCACTTCCACTGTCAGTGTCGGCATGACCGACCCTCCCTGGAATCTGGGGTGTCAAACGTTTTGGTCGCTGTCGCCTGCTGCTCGTTGGCGCGATTGGCATGACCATATATGAATTCATCATTGCCATCATTGGTTCAACGATAAGCACGAGCAACCTGAGGTCGCCCTTGTTTGCGTTATTCGATCTGCGTTGGCTCCCGCTCGTTCTGTCTCCTATCGCAAGCGACTCCTCGACGAGGGTAACAAGCTCTCCCATATCGGGGACATAAAAGAAGACCACGTGGCGTCGAACGAGAAGGCCTGCAGTCTGTCAATGCACATTCACGGGGCAGCAGCTGTCCTTTTCGACTGTCACGTGTGTACCAGTAGCCATTTATTCTGCATACTTTGGAACACGGGTCCTGTTGGTGTGTTCTTAGGGGCGTTGGGTATTGCGGTAGAGCTGTGACGAAAGTGCACACGACCCGTTGTATTTATGGCACCTCCCATATGGTAAGGGTAAGCTGTAACTTAGCAGAGACGCACCAAAAAAATTGTATTTGGTTGTGTTTGTGTTTGAAAGTCGCAATTTCAAAATCGGATTGGGGGTCATCAGGATCAGTGCTTCGAGTGGAGTGTGGTACAGTCCAACGGGCCCGGATTGACCAAGATTGACCTGGAACATTCATCACTGAATAGCACATTACATATGGGGTAGCGTAAAGAGTTCAGAACAAAAGAACAATGGTGTCTAGAACACATAGTGATCTCATGGCGGACGTCTGGCGCGACGTTTCACTCAAGGTTGCACTGGCACTATCTCCGGGGCCGGGCTCAAGAGACGAGAACGAGCTCTAGGCTGTCTCCGAGTACAGTACGTTCAATTGCTCACTCATCCTGCCAACACATCGGGGACTTGCGAGGGAACGACTGAGGCTCCGGCGCCCTTTCCCTGTTCTCACCCCGATAACAAGCCAGGGGCAAAATTGGACCCGATTACACCCACCAAAGGCTCCTTAGCCCCCCCTTGGCATCCCAGGACGGCGTAGCGTGTGCAGCTTTCGTGCGATCGATGGTCATGCGCACGTCCGTTTCCCCTGGATTCACAACTAGCTGCAAAGACCTAGGTCCATGTCGCACAGCGCTGATTGGTTCGATGAAAGCTTAATACAAATTTGGGTATATGACGCTTGGTATTAAGGCATAGTAAGATATGAAATTTTACTAGAGGAATCACCGTCATTGTATGGTAGGTTTATGCGCGACAAGTGGTTGACGAATACGGTGATATAGCGTTGCAGTGGTATGTCTCGGCTCGATCCATCATAGGACGTGGATTCGTGACCAAGCAGAGACTACCCCCGCCCGCTCACGCCCGAAAATTGACGCTAAGCACAGCCAAAGGACATGTTGCAGAATGGGGTTGAAAGATAGATATGGGGGCCATTCATCTGTAGCTAAGTTAGTCGAGACTAATGAAGGCATGCGCCATCAGCGTCAGCCACCAGATACGATACAGTCCAGGAATGACGACAAGACATCGCCAAAGTGCCGGCTTTAGGACGCAAGACGACGGGTGGAATACCCACCATAACTCAATTCGGTTAGCGTGAGAGAGTGGCAGGTTACCATGGCCAGTACTGGTCTTAATCAAGGAGCGCGGGTCGCCGGAGGGCCGGGAAGGGAGGACCCTTACCAGTGGGAAGGAGACGTTTGCGGGTCGTGACGAAAACACGAGGTATTGGAAGCAGAAGTAGGAAGGACGGCGCACGTTCTCTGAATGTGATCGTATTAGGATTAGCCAGGCAGGGCAGCAAGCGCGAAGAGGCCAGCAGTTTCTCCGGGAATAGACCCGAGAATTCCTAAGCGAGGATGGACAGTATTGCGGTGTTAAGAGTCCGCTGGGGTCCTGGGACGGTGGCAGGGGCTGAGGATCATGGAACACCTCGCTCCACCAGGGCCACAGGTCCAAAAAGAATAAGGGTTGTATCAACTTCGGAATTCTGACAACGAGCGAGGCTACAGGGTGGGAGAGACGATAAGGCAAGCCGAAGCTCGGAGAGTCCCTAACGCCATGACGGGTGAAATAGACTCTGGGGTGATGACGCATCGAGATATTAAATAAATAATAGTTATCTGGCAAATAGGGACCAAACAAGGCCATTGTCGCGGGAAGTGTGGAAGAAGTGGAAGAGAGATTGATAGGGTGACCCAAAGCCTTGTCGTCGGTTGTACGAAGATGGGCAACTCTGCCTCGTCTGGAACCCATAATCCCTCCGTAACAAACAACCCTCAAGATAGAGATAACCGTGAAAAGCCTCTCCCTCCTCCCGTACACAGGTCCCTCCGTACAAAAAAAAGATCCCTCGAGCTGCCCGACCTGGCGTCCCTCTCCCTTACCCCGGCTCCCTCCCACCTCAACTCTCCAAACCACTCTCCTCGTCCACACTATAGGAGACCGAAGGCATCGTCCCCTATTCCAATTCCCTCCCAGTCCCCGGCCACAAACGGCGCCGATCACTACCACCAATCCCATCCCCGTCCCCAGCTTCCGTCGACCACCCAGATGCCAGATGTCCTTGTCCAACAACAGCCTCATCACCCCATCCCCGTCTTTCCCCCTGCACAGCGTCACAGGTCCACCCCAAATGCTTCTACTAGATCTTTTTCTCGACCCTCTCAGGCTAACCATCTCCAGCCAATCCGGGACATTGAACCACCTCCTGGGCCCGACACTAAAGTCGTCTCCTTCTTCCCAGAGACGATTCGTAGTACGATCCCCCTTGGCCTAGCTCAAGCAGACATTCCTCAACCCCCTACACGCAACCGTCTCTCACCCATCGATGAACCTCCACACCCCGTAGATAAGAAGATCTCATGGCGCGGTGGTGGAAAAACTGTCTTTCTAGCCCGTGCCGGCGATGCTAACTGGAAAGGTCGCCAGTTGATGGAACGCAGGTGCGCGCGCATATATTTTCGTTTTTTTTGCCACCATTACCCCGATCTAACCCTAACCATAGCGCATCGGAGCCAGAAACCTTCACCATGACCATCTCGCTCTTACCTGGCACTCACCACATAAAGTTCATCGTCGATGAACACTGGAAGCTAGCGCAGGATCTTCCCACTGCCGTCGACGACGATGGCTCTCTCGCCAATTACGTTTCTGTGGCGCTACCTGCCGGTCCTTCCGCTCCAGCTTCTCCACCACCAGCCTCCTCATTGGTTCGCCCTGCGCACCAGATCTCTTTCTGGTCCCAGACAAGCGACCCAGGTGTTTGCACTCCATTTGGAGATGAAGGTTGGACGTCCGTTATTCCTCAAGGACTGATTTCTGCCGCTCGTGAGGAAGAGGTGTTTCTCGCAAATGGGGCTGTGGGAACCGCTCCAAACATCCCACCGGCACCTGTCCTACCACGACACTTGGACAAGCTCATTCTTAACACTCGTATCGGCGCGAACTGCCCCGACACCTGTTAAAGAACGCCGCCATCCGCACGCGCACACGACATGGTGAACTTGGAATGACGAGACAGGACGAGCCACCACCACCTCCAGGGCCTCCTCGTATTCCTGTGACCACGGCGAGCGGAACAGACGTATCTGCTGCTGCTCGCCATGTACACACGAATTCGCACTCCAACTCGCCCGTACGCACGTTTGTGGGAGGCTCAACCGCGCCACTCGGCACGACTGCTGCTGCGCTTATGTTGGCCGACGACGCCAGCGTGCTCCCTGTACCCTCGCATGTTGTTCTACATCATCTCAGCACAAGCGCGATCCGTAATGGCGTGCTTGCAGTTGGCAACACGACTCGTTACAAGAAGAAGGTATGATCGTCTCCAGAACTTGACGCATACGCCACCCTGATTATCTTTCTCACAAGCAGTTCATTACAACGATCTACTACAAGCCGACGTGATCGTCCCCACCCCGCCAACCTCTCAAGTAAAACAAAACTGTGTATTCGTACAGACTAGCCTGTAGACGGGGCAACCGGACCATATAGATCACCGATCCGGGGTTCCACCCTTTTTTTTTTCTTTCAATTTCTCAATTCTCCATCCGTTCACTTGTGTTGATGCTGCTTACGATCTTGACGACGTTGATGTTTTGCTGTCGTGCCCGGCGCGCGTGGGCCACCTTGTTCATCTTCCCCCCCCTTTCTTTTGCTTGGCTGTGATTCATGATGTACTATAGTCATTCTTCCATGCATTTGCGTGCGGACAGTACAGGACCGGCAACAGCGCTGTAGTCGGCATTTTGAGTGAATGATATGCGCAGCTTGTTCAATATACCATGCTATTTTCTCTTCTCTTGGTAAAGGTATTAGATAGCAGGAGATAGTAACTACGTTACCTAACAGTTCTATCTACCGTGTTCCATACTGTAGGTGGCTACATTCTGTTAGTATGTGTTTCATCGTTTCGTCATCCCTGCATGTCTGACATGCTTTCTCTCTAGCTATAATCAGTGCCGTCCTATCTTTTGGGTTCCTTTTGTTGTAGAACTGCTCAGTATTTGGTCAGATCGGTTGTTTTCGTATGCTTTCCATCTCATTCTTGATCTCATTTGTTTCTATGGTCACCGGCACACGAGAAGTGCGTCCCTCTGTCCTTTACAGCACCCTCAACACCACAAGGCCGTGATCATACTGGTAGCGCGAACCCAATACTGTTGATCGTAAGGATCCTGCCAGTCGCCATCAAGAGACAAAAAGGTCTGTCAGTGAGCAGTCACTTTGCAAATTCGAGGACACCCAGCGCCGGAACCAGGACAGCGGTGGCTTGAGCAGTGGAGCCGCAAAAACGACCCTGAGGCCTTGAGGAACGGCACCACATGGCAAGCAGTTGGTGGCGCGCTACGATCAGCTCGTGATCCACAGTGATTCTCACCTCTCGTTCTTACTATAACTTAATAGTCAAGAAGCTGTAGAGCCCGGATTGGGTTTAGCGGGGGGAAACGACGCTTGCCCCATTTGGCCAAGGGCGGGATTTATTTTTATTTCTTCGTTCGTCTCGCTCGATTCGAATTGGGTGGCGCGACTATGACGCTGAGGTCTGAGATTTTTGGGAGTCAATTCTGATAGATGTTTGGAGATGGTTTGATTTGGCCCGCAGAAACCCTCTCTGCTTGTCGATTAGATATATGGCCGCCATAATAACCTATTCACGTGATGCAGAACGATTTCCTTGCTTTGTTTGTCCTGTGCGTGGAGATTATCATGGCGGCCTCCGAGGCTCTGCACAACCAAGTCGCCGCGAAATGGCAAGACTCTTTCAACCGTCTCAATCGCACTGGAGTGGGTATTTCTGGTCTTGTGGAGTTCAGCAAGGTGCGCGGTTCGCTTCTTTTCTCGATGGCGCGACGCGTTCAAAGGCGCATGCGCTAGGCCTGGGCGGTCGCTGCTGAGTTTCTACGCCCACGGGATCTGGGCGCACCACCAAAGGATTTCAGTGAGTATATATATGCGTGGCTTCGTGTATATAGAACACTGGTCGGTCATGGTTGCAGATACACACGAAATAAGAAGCGCTTTCGACGTGCTGATGCAGTGTCGGATGTTACCCATGCTTTTGGAGAGCTTTGTTGGTGCGTTTCTCTCTCCTCATCTCGAGCGTGTCCGGACATGAGTATATGCCAGAGGATATGCGCCGCAATCAGCATCTAATCACGGATGACGTGACGAGGTTCATGGCAGAGTACGATGTGCGTCGTTCGTCGCTATCGTCAGTCAGACAAGGACTGCAGCTATCGCACACAGGCTAGCGGGGACCCCGACGTGATCGGCCGACTCGTGCTGCGGTTGGCGGATTGGTACTTCGCATGGGCTCCCGGTGGCGAGTGAGTGTGCGCCCCACTTCCTGCGTCGTTTCCCCCACCCAGCCCCCGTCCAGGCTAGGGCAGACCATATCGTCCGCCTACATCGTCAACTTCCAGACGCACGTGTTCTCCGTCCTGCCCGCGGCTTTTGCGGCCGGGTTCAAGAGGCTCCTCGCTGCGACGCTCGCGCTCTTCACGGAGGGCGCCACGCCGGGCGTCCCCGCTTCCGTGCAGGACTCGCGGCTCTGGCCGTCGTTCGAGCTGCTCGGACTCGCGGACCGCTACTGAGTCGCTCATCGCGAGCGTGTGCTTACGAGCACATCGAGACGCACGTGCTTGAGACGTGCGCCGGCAAGTGGGACGAGTTGATGCTGAGCCAGCTGCGGGAGTGGATGGCCGAGAAGGTCGTGCCGTGGATGTTGTTGCCGTACGCTAGGGGAGCGAAGACTGGTGCGTGACCGTGTGCTCCGTCCCTTCCTGTGGTCCTTCGGCTTGACTCGTACGTCTGTCAGCTGAGGAAGCCAGGACGATGTTGCAGGGAGTCGGATCTCGATTCGACTTCCATGTCTGCAAGACGCTATGCGATCTTCGGTGGGGATCTTTCTGTGTGTTTCATCTGCGGCGCCACTTGACGTTTGTCGTATGTTTCAGAACTAAAGAGATGTTCGATATCGTGATTGACTATCCCGATTCGACTTGTGCGCTTCATGATCTCAAAGTAAGAAAAAATGATGTTATTTTTGGCTTCGCACCCTAATAACTGCGGCGTGCTTAAGGAATGCTTACAACGTGTCGATCAGCGCACCCAGCTCGTGCGAGCTCTGCGTACATCGTGAGTGTTTGATTGGTTCGGCTTTTGGTTCTCCCGGTTCAATATATGCAGGAACAAGAAGCGACTACTTCATCCCGGTGCAGATACCAAGGACATCTTAACACAATACGTGTCGCTGATACGTTGCCTACGCGTCATAGACCCACCCGGGGTCCTGTTGTTTAAAGTGGCGGACCCGATCAGACGCTATCTCCGGTGAGCTTCCCCCAATTTGTGGCACGGAGGCACCTGCTGAGCAACCCCAGTGACCGACCTGACACCATTCGCTGCATCGTGGCCAGTCTAGTCGTAGACGGTGAAAGTGGCGACTCGTTGGTTGATGACGATGAACCTATTCAGCCGCTGCAGAGCGCTCAGGTAGATGACTACACGGATCCAAATTGGGAACCAGAGCCCATCGATGCTGGTCCAGGTAGAGTTTACGTCCATTCTCGCGCTATCGGCTCTGATCGGTGCGATAGACTTCCGAGCGAACAAGCCGAGCGATGTCGTCAGCACCCTCGTTAGTATCTACGATTCGAAGGACCTCTTCGTCAAGGAGCTCCAGGTTCTGCTTGCTCAGCGTCTCCTCGCGGTCACCGATGGAAACTACGAAAAGGAGGTGAATTCGACCTCTCCGCCTTACTCTAGAGACCTCTCACTAGTCACACAATAGCGCAGGAATTTGGAGATTCTCAAGATTCGCTTTGGCGAAACACCGTTGCAAGTCTGCGAGGTTATGCTCAAGGACATGACGGACTCCAAGCGAATAGATCAACATGTGCAGTCTCAGAGTTCGGTGAGTCGGCAATCCATCCAACTCGTGCTCGGTACTAAATATCATTCAGTCCGTGATGCACCCAACCATCATCTCTCGGCACTTCTGGCCAAAATTTCAATCATCCAAGCTTCGAATGCCTGGCCAACTGCACGAGTACGTCGCCCTCTTATTCCACTACGCCCCACGTAATCGAACTACATGCAGAATTCAAGAGGCGTACGCGCGCGAGTTTATGACGTTCAAACCCGACAAGAAACTGCGCTGGCTCTCACACCTCGGCAGCATCCGTCTCGAAATCGAGTTGCAAGACCGTACAGTCAGCGCGGACGTCCCGCCCCTGGAAGCCGCATTCATCGAGCTTTTCTCGGAGCAGGGTATAGTTTCCCCTTTCGATCTATCAGGGCCAATTCCGGCTCACTTCGTCTTCAGATGTCTGGACCTTGAACGACCTCATTGAGGGTGTCGGCACCGTCGAGCGCTCAGCCGCGCTTAAGGCTCTGTTAGCGTGGGTCGATCGCGGCGTGCTACGAGAAGAGACCGAAGACGTGGACGTGCAACGCTTCCGTCTACTCGAGCGCGTACCCGATGATGCCGACGCCGGGCCAGTGGGAATAACGACGGCCGGGTCGCGTACGGCGCTCGCGGAAGAAGAGCCAGGCCTGCTCACGGTGCAGCAACAACAGGCGGAGCAGATGAAGGTGTATTGGAAGGTGCGCCATCCGTGGTTAGGCGAGTGCGTGTGTGTGACGCGGTTGCGGCAGTTCATCGAGGGCATGCTCACGAACCTCGGCGGGCTCCCGATAGACCGCATCCAGACGATGCTCAAGTTCGCGCAGGGGTACGACCGGTCGGTCGACCAGCTCGGCGCGTTCATGGATGCGGCGCGTCGTGAAGGCCTGGTCAGTGTCAAGGACGGAATTTGGCGCCTCAATCGGTAACCCAGCCAACGGGGACGCCGCGTTCTTCGCGGTAAGTACAACAAGAACCCGGCGAAGCGAAGAACGAGGTCTCGTTGGTTGGATGCGCTTCTGTGGATGCCGTAGTAGGGCGGCTATCAATTTGATCTTGTCGGTTTGGGGTCCTTGAGACAGATGTCTCGTGCGTGAGAGCGCACTGTCGGGTTGACTAGGAACCATGGGGAATCATGTGAGGACTCAATGAACCAACTGTATCGCGACTTTGTACATTGCCGTAAACGCATCACAGTAGCGTTGTGCCTTTGTAAACTCCGAATTGCACATTCTCATTGTTATTCTTTGAATACGCATGTGGCCACGAATGAGAAAGCTGGGCTCTGGTCGAGGCAACTGGCAATACAAGGAATCAGAACCCAGGTTTCTATGTAAAGTTCTTGGAACGGCATCAATTATGTAATCGTACTAGTTCAAAACCAAGACATCCCGTCTCATCTCTTGTCTCTCTATCTCATACCCTTATTCCTCTTCATTTCCCTCTCCCACCGCGTTCCCTGTTACTACGACGCAACGCGACGCATCCGCAGCACCCACCCTCCTCCGCTTTTCCCGACACGAACCGTCTGCGCACGAGGCACAATGAGCCGCATCCGTTCCAAGCGTAATTTCAAGGCACTCCAGGTCGACGTCGCCACCCCACAGCCCGAGCCCCCCGAGACGGCGGCCCCAGTCCCCACACGTCTAGCACCGGCGGCGAAGCCCGCCGGGGGAGGCGCCAAGAAGCGGCCTCCGCCCATGACCCTCAAGCCCAAGGTGGCCGGCGACGCGCCCGCAAGCGAGGCTGGCTCTGCGGGCGACGGACTGCTCGCGGTCGCACCTGGCCCCACGTCGGCGCCTGCGAGCGGGAACGCGGCTGCGAACATGAAGCGCATGACGTACCACACGACGCTGTCGAACACGCTCGCGAGCCTCGACTTGAACGCGGAGGTCAAGTATGACCTGCGCGACGAGGACCTCAAGGACCTGCACGAGCTCGGGCAGGGCAATGGCGGGAGCGTGAAGAAGGTGGAGCACGTCCCGACGCACACCATCATGGCCAAGAAGGTAAAGCGTGTGTGGTCGGCAAAAGCACGCCGCGCTCACTCACTGTGTTTTTTTTTGTGTCGACAGATCGTCCTCATTGACGCGAAGCCGTCCGTGCGCAAGCAGATCTTGCGCGAGCTGCAGATCATGCATGACTGCCACTCGGAGTACATCATCTCGTTTTATGGCGCGTTCTTGTCCGACCCAAATATCTGCATCTGCATGGAGTTTATGGACAAGGGTTCGCTCGACGGTATATACAAGCGGATAGGCGCGATCGACATTGAGGTCGTGGCTAACGTCGCGCATGCCGTCCTCGAAGGCCTCACATACCTCTATGACGTTCACCGTATCATTCACCGTGGTATGTCGTCGCCTCGGTTTCCGGAAGGGCGCAATTCACTCATCAGACGCAACGACCAGATATTAAGCCCTCCAATATATTGTGCAATTCCAAGGGCCAAATTAAGATATGTGATTTCGGCGTATCAGGGGAACTCATCAACTCGATCGCGGATACATTTGTTGGGACATCAACCTATATGAGCGTGCGTGCCATCGCCATGGTACTGATGAAACATCGAGGTCGTTGAAACCCGATGCTATTATTACAGCCCGAACGGATACAGGGTGCGCAATACACCGTCAAGTCGGATGTGTGGTCCCTTGGGATTTCACTCATCGAGCTCGCTCTCGGCCGATTCCCGTTCTCGGAGTCAGCTTCGGACGACGACTCGGACCTGTCCGACTTTGAGGGCACGCTCTCGCCTGCCCGGCCAGTGCCGCTGGAGAAGAAAAAAGATAAGAACAAGGAGAGCAAGCGTAACCGGCGGAAGAGCAGGGGCGTGAGCCTCCAGGGTGGCGGCATGACCATGAGCATCCTCGAGTTACTACAACATATCGTGAACGAACCCGCGCCAAGGCTCATATCGGACGGCCGCTTCCCGAAGATGGCCGAGGACTTTGTGCACAGCTGTCCTGCTGAAGGATCCGGATCAACGACGGACGCCGAAAGATCTCTTGGTGCGTAACCCCCTCCAACCCTAAACGAAGCTCGCACGTGTGTACGCTGCGCGAGCGCCAATGTGTTTTTTTAACTTTGCATTTTCCCAGAATCACGAATGGATCGTACACGTGCAGTCGACAAACTTTGATCTCGAAGCGTGGGCAAGCACATTTTGACAGGACAGACGCTGATCGATACCAGGGTTTTTGGGGTGTGTGAGTGTGTGTGTGGGAACGAGCGCGCTCCGCCGCCGACTTGTAATGAGCAGGGCTCTCTCGGTGTGGTGCGGTGCGACGCTGCTTTGCCTTGTGCGAGAAGAGACAAAATCCCTCGCCGTTTTATTGGGCTAGTGCGTTCAACAGTTCGTGAAGCGTTGCGATGTATGTATTTTTAGAGAGAAAGAAAAAGATAACCCAACCCCAGACACTCGTTTCACAAGGTTGCTCTCATCCCTGGCCTGGGCCTGACGTTCTGGGGCGGGGATTGTGTGGCCTGGGGTGGGACGAGGCCCGGCGAGCCAGCGACCGACGTAAGGGCGCCAGTTCAGCATTTCAGGCTTTTAAGTGCGTTGATACGGTTTTGAGAGTGCTGCCGGCGGGCGGTGAGGTCCTGCGTTCTGATCGACGTTCGCGTCCCTCCCGCGCATAAATTGACGTGCCTCTGGATCTACGCCAAAAGGGGGCCACTAGCTAAGCGAGCACTGTTCTCACGGCGGACTCGGAAGCGCCGGAAATGTCACGAGTGGCCCTGTGCCTCGCTTCGATATGATCTATTGACAGGTCTGCGTTCCCAGGCCCTGTGAGTGGGACACCCTGGGATTTCAGTTGTGGCACCCACAGCGCAGTATTCTCCCACCAGGGCACCAACAGTTGGTCCTCGAGCATGTCTGAGATAATTGGAGTGAACAGGATTCTCGGCTATATGTCACCGCGACAAGGGTTCGTTTCAAGTGCATCTCATCGCGAAACGGACTTGGCGAACAGCAGCTTCGACGATTCCGTCCGCGGGGGCAATAAGCGGGTACCGGGTGTGACGCGCGTACCGTCGCGCTGTGGTCTGAAGCACTGTATCGACCGCGCTGTCCATCCCGCTGCCGGTGTGTCCTACTGTAATCTAGAGATCCTCTGCGGGGCCCGGTGGGGCAGCCGGTCGACGCGTTCGTGTGGGGGGCACTGGAGGCGCGCGTTAACTGAGCGCGCAGAGGTTGGGGTGGTGATTTTGGAAATAATGGAGGTTCGAGAGCGGGGTCGTTGGGCGAGAGCCATCATGTCGCATCCAGACGCCTTGGCCTTCCTCTCGAAGGTCGAGCAGCCTAGAAGCTGGATAAGCGATCTGGGGAGTCGATCCTCGCTCCGTTACCGCCCGCCTACGATGCCGGAGCCTTCGAGTATATCGAGCGAACGAGCAAAGGGGAACATCCTATGTCCAGGCTGAGGGAGGGTTGTAAGTGGGGAGGGGTTTGCGGCGTCATGGATGACATGTGGAGCCCCATGCAGGCCTCATGAGGCATTACGAGCACCAGCGCTTGTGGGCCAGCGGTTGCAAATAGCCAATGACGAGTGCGATGGGGAGAACTAGACCGGTGACCGCTCGCTCTATGGGGGTGCCGGCTGCGCAAGGACCGCTCGATAGAGCCGAGGATCCTCCAGTCGCTTTGCGACACCCTCAAAAATCCTCTCATTCGAACGACTGGTTACGAGTCTAGGGGAGAACGGCGAACCAGTATTTCGTCCACACGGCCCGGCCGGGCGAAATGTTCAAACAAGTTCACCTAGTGTTCACCTGCTTCAAGCCTGAAGTCAGTACGATTGGAGAAGTCTTCGCGTCGAGCTGACCCCACTTTTTCTACCACGCAACGTAGGAATGACTCATGAGTCATGACAGCACATAATATGATAATTGAAGCAAATTTCGCGACAACAAACCGTTGAGCATCAAGCACTTGCGGTTCGGTCGATCCTCGGGTCTCAGCTTGGGTCTCAGGCCGCATCGCCTCACGGTGCATAGCACCTTGCGAATAACCAAGGAGCAGTCACTCTTAACATTTCCCACCCCAATACCTTGTGTTCTCCTTAATCAACCCACGCCATAATCTTCGATGTTCCAGGCTCATCCCGGGGACGTCAACGTAGCCGAAGCAGGAGGTATAGGCCCTGGAACAGGTACCTGGCTCCCACTTAGCTCTATCCTCGCCGTTCTCACTCACTGACGCCCCCACAGGTGATCACAAGTACCCGCCCTATTTGGGGAGGAACCAAGCACCGCAGGGTGTATCTAACTTTGTCGATGGGTCTGGGCCTATCTTTTCGCTTTATTTGGAAATGGCTACGGAAGAAGACAAAAAAATGTCCGAAGGATGGAAAGCGGACGTTGATGGGATTCTCATTTTTGTGTGTCGCTATCTCTCAGTGGTATGCGCTACTTCACTTACTCATCTCCTATAGACCGGTTTATTCTCTGCTGCCGTCGCGTCGTTGATCTCAGTGTCGATTCAGGACATTCGACCGAACCCACAGGACACCTCTAATTTCTACCTTGCAAATACTATCTATCAGACTGTTTCCAACTCAAATCGATCCAGCATTTCGAGTTCTCTCCCAATTTCTCCACCCCCATTTTCTCCACCAAACTATACCGTCTGGGTCAATTCGCTTTGGTTCTTGAGCTTGATGATCAGTCTGACCTGTGCTCTACTTGCAACATTGCTACAGCAGTGGGCACGAAGATACCTGAGTCGCGTTACAGTCCACACAAGCGAGTACCGCAGGTGGAGCGCCCCTTCGCGCCATCGTCATGGTCAAGTATGCTGAGTGGCCGACCCCTCGGCGGCCGACGTCCTCTGGCCTGCTATCAACCTCGACCTCCAGTGGATCGCTGTGGAATCAGAGCTCGTAAGACGCGTACTCTCTGGTTTGTGCTCCGATGTTTATAACTTAACACCCGATCACAGTTCTGATCTATGTTGCCTGTTTGGGGAGGGTCATATCCGTCAGCTTCCTTGCCGTATCTGGCGCTACTATCTGGAGCTCGCCTACTGCCGAAATATTGGTCGCGCGTCGGTGATTCTCGACTATCTTCAGGAAAGTCGCAGTTCGATTTCCGACGTCTCAACTAAAACATCCCGATTCACAGACATTTTGGAACGAAGAGGAATTCATGAGCGAAAAAAACCACGATTACCGATGTAACAACAGGCGGGCGATCGGGAGAGGGACCAGCACCTCTCACGGTGGCTCTTCTCAATTTCGATCCGACCTTGGGATGCGATTCGGCGATATTCCAACCATACTCTGATCGTGCGCTGTCATCTCTAAAGGTCGCCACGGATGCCCACACGGAAATATCTCCCTTCACTGAGAATCTCCTCCTGACCAATCCCCGCTCTCTTTGGATTCTTTCTCGGAAGAGAAAATGCTCGGAGGTCATGTGAGAGCATGACGCTATCTCATCTTAAGGGCTGCGTTAGCTGAATTACACCCGTAGGCACAATATTTTGCGACCTTACAATAATCACGTTGAACCTAATTGGTGGACTCCAATTTCCTGATCTCTCCCTTAAAAATTTCCGTCAATTTGATCAGAATGTCAAAGTCGGAACGTATGCCAAAGGTTCTGATGTGTACGCGAAATTGGCGCCGGATGCGCTCAGAAACTGGGCAGAGCGGACAACCCTCCTCGTCGCATGGTAATGGGTCACCGCTGCCCAAGGGCCCAAATACAATGCCTCACTGCCTCGCTTACACGGCGCGTACAATGGCCTAATTCCGCCTCCATGGGCCGGCGACAGCCTCATCCGCGGAAATTCACTGACGGAGCTAGTCCGTGGGGTTGGAAGAAGATTGGCGGTGTCGAGAGTCAATTCAATGTCGGACTCCAGCGTGGTACGGGCTCTCCCAAGCGAAATTCTCAATTGTACTTTGTACTCGTTCTTTTTTTACGATATCTCACTTGGCAAATGTCCACGTCTTCTTATCCCTTATCTCACCCATAGAGTTCCTCACGAAAGCGTTACGCGATAGTCGATGTCCGAAACTGCTGCATGATTGGTACAGTATATTGTGGTACACGGAGATAAGGACATGAGGCTCAATCGTATCTGCGACGACGCGAGGCAGCAAGAATCGTGGCACGATATCCGACACCAAGGAGCCAACAGTGTCACGGTCGTCTCGGGGCGTCGTTCACCCGCACTGGTCCGT
The DNA here is from genome assembly GCA_021527775.1 of Lactarius sanguifluus. Taxonomy (NCBI): domain Eukaryota; kingdom Fungi; phylum Basidiomycota; class Agaricomycetes; order Russulales; family Russulaceae; genus Lactarius; species Lactarius sanguifluus. Next base: position 136,974 of record JAKEYF010000080.1, read on the forward strand.
CTCTAGATTCTCCACGCGGTTTCTGCTGTCGTAAGAGCGGCTCTAGTGGTTGCTCGACGAATGCGGCTTCGTCTTCTTACTCATCCAGCCCCCTTCTCTCTTGCTTGTTCTCGATGTTATATTGTCTTATATCGGTTTTTTTTTCGACATTCGCGCCAGGTGAGCGTCTAATGGTTCCCGCCAGAGGCCCAATCACTGGCACGTGCACGAATTCGGTCGTTGTTGGCTGGTCGTATACTAGCTCCAAGAAAGTAAAGAGTTATCTTGTTATGCGCTGCCTATTAAGTATGCGCTACAATCGGGAGTCCCTAAACCCGTGAACTATGGGGTATAAATTAGACAACATGGAAAATGAAACAGACACGAGTCTTGCAAGACGGACTGAGTTCGAACCATGGACGGCGGAGAATCCATTAGTATTGAAGGCCGGGGTAGAGCCAGATGTGATGTCATTGGGGGCGGCGAAGCCTTAGCCGTACAGCTAGGAGTTGAAAGCGGGGCCTTGTCATTGCAAGCAGGAAGTCATTGAGAGATTATACCCGCGGTCTGTGAATTAGAGGTCTACTGGCTGCTCGAGGATGGACGACGCAGAGCGGAGGAAGGAGGCAACAGGGAAAGACGCACGGGCATCGAGCAGCTTGTGCCAGCCATGATGTTGACGACGATCGGGAATCTGAGCACCTGGCCAGGGATGCGCGCCTTGGGGCGCGGCGGTCCAATTTAGGAATAGGGGTGGCAGCGAACCTGGTAGGGCCAGCATACCACTGGAGGAAGACACCGCTGTCCTAGTACAGTAGCGGGTTGTGGAAATTAGAACGAGAAGCCCCCCTCCTGCGCAACCTCAGGGTCGTGGCCGCCCGTCGTGTCGCGCAGCCGGCGCTAGCCACCTACGCTATGGCTGTCTGATGAGCGAGTTGAACCTGCGCTTGTGTACTGCCTGCAACGTGAGACAAATACCACACGTACAGGATGCAAGGAAGTAGGGGATAAACCAGACTTTTCCGGAGCCGTCCTTGCAGTTGGCTTTGCCGACGCCGTCATCGCCGCGCGCTGACGCCCAGCCACCGAGCTGTGCGAATAGGTTGCAGATCGCCGTCGCATAATATTCCGGCGGGGGGTCTTGTTCCCCATTACTATGTGATATGTTGATTGCCTGTGAGTTGTTCGGTTGAAGACGTAGTTGAGCTACTCGGGGTACGTGTCGCACTGCTGGGCGACCACTTGCAACTCTCCGCCGAAGCTGTAGAAAATGAGTAGCGTTGGATATGCCACGGCCTCGGAATACTGGGTACGGATGCTCCTCTCAATGCCAAGATGGCTCGCGTCGTACACGCCGCCGTTAACCTGCACGGCTGTGAACGTAGGTACGATAATAGTAGGTCACGAACGCCGTAAGATAGGTGGTCGTCTTGTACAGCTAGCGCTGGTCCGCTGGCGTGATCTCGCCATCACGGCTCGACAGCGCCGCGTTTGCTATTGCCACTACTTCTTCACTGGAGCGCTTGTGGATTGTCTGTCGTAGCACACGCGGAAGAGCGAAATGCGTCGTCCGCGACGGTTGTACATGCGCATGCAGCACCGCGGGCAGCGCGTAGCCGACTGTGTGGAGCATGGTCTAGTTCGTACCAGTGTGCCGATAGAGCCGATACAATACGCCTCGGAGCTTGTCGGCCTGGGAAACGGGCACGACCCTGACCGTCAGCCAACCACCGCCGTGTGTCATTGAGAAGGAGGAGAACACGCCACGGTGTTTAAGCCATGACTTGACGAGCTCAGCGGCCTGCTCCTTGGACAGGTGTGCGCCATGACTGGAACGGAGTAGAGCACACATGAGTACAGGCGCGAGCAGAGGAGTGGAGAGGACGTGCTTTGGGAGCCAGGGATCGCCGACTTCGTATAACGCGTCAATTCTCGCGGTGTGCCTTGAGCGCAATGCCGCGGAGGCCGATCGTGGTGCTGACTGGAGGGAGACCAAGGATGGTTGGGATGGTTGCCACATTTGCAGGAGTGCAATGGTCGAGTTGCTAAGACCGCGCATGAATGCAGCACACTGGGGAACAGAAGGACTGCGCTCTGCTGAGATGTAGGACGTAAGGGACCGCGTAGATGTTTGCTTTAATTATTTGGCGCAAAAACTTGTCACGGCTGCTTTCCAGTTTAGAAACGTGTTGTGCTTTTATAAGGCCTCTGCGTGCAACACTTTGAGGAACGTGAACAATGAGATGCACTGACTTCTGGTGAGATCCCGGACACAGGAGTCACCTACTGGCACTAGTGTGTTTCCCCTACCGCGTAAAGCATTGCGAAGTTGGTTGTAATGTCCGGCAACTTCTGATGCTCAAAACTCTAAGGTTGAGCATGCGAGTGCAGCACCCTGGACAATGTCAACAATGAATCACTCTGGGCTCTTAATGATATCTGAAGTGTAGAGGGAAATTCTTCTCTCTTGTGCCAGTGTATGGCGCGGTGACTTGGGTGCTTACTCGCGCGCTACTTATTGACAGCTGCGGCCCTGATTTGTCGGATTTAAGGCTGAGCGCTGAGCGCTGAGTCGGTCGGAGAAGCCCCAAGCCAGACGCTTGGCCCAGGCCCGACGGTTTTAGTGAGTCAGCTTAGGCTGGCTTACTGCTGGGGCTGGGGGCCAGCAAGCCACTAGTCTAAACATGACCTGACCATAAGCCAAGGCATAGCTTTAACAACTTTGTGTCAGTGGATGTGTCGGCGTGCCATACTGTAAGGGAGATATACAGACTGTACTGTACTTGTTCAGTAAGAGACCATCCCACGCCCAGCAGCGATGTTCGGTCAGAACTTTATTTGTCAAAAGTAAACGTGAGCGCTGTGAGGGTCAATTTGAAATCTAATTGTATTACGGGAAACGACGAAGAGCGGGCAGTGAGTGTAAGGGATCCGCGAAAGCGTCATAATATTAAAAACTGAATAAAAATAGACCGACAATCGGCGTGCTTTATCGGCGACTTCCTAGATGATGAGCATGAAACGCGAAATGAGACAGGGCGCTCGGCGCCAAAAGTGTCGTGATAATTGTCCTGATGGATGGCACCCACAAGGAGGACTCCCCGTGGCTTGGGAGGCTCGGGAGGCGGGATCATGCTTAATGGCGGTGAAATCTAGAGATCTGCGCGAGTTTATCACGGCCAATCGATCGTCGCCACGTGACCACCACGCTCCCTGGACTCGGACGACTCATCATTCATCTGAGACGAGAGTTACCCCTCTGCAACGGTCTATGAGTTTTGACAGAGACAAGCTGTATTTGTTGATAATACTCTATCCGGACAAGCCCAAGCGGGGTGTTCTATCTATAAAAACCCTGGAGGTCCCTTAGCAGTGGAAGGGTACAAACGACTAAGGGGACAACGTCACGGTATTATACCGTGATCCTGTAGCGGTGTGGCGTGGCCGACATTATATACTCTGACACTATCTGCGACAGAAGTAACCGTTCCAGTCTGCTCTGCTTCTTGGTCCCTTTCACACGGTTCACATGGAAAAATAAAATGGTCACTTCGGCGCTCTTAAGACTTCGTTCTCCTCCCCTCTTTCCTTTACCTTTTCTCTGTCCCTCTACCAAGGACAGCCTAGCTACGATCGACTCCTTTTAGGAAAGGACGCCTTGAAGAACTCGACATGTCTAGCCATGCTGTCGCTGACATCCGGAACACCTACGGGTGCACATTCATTGGGCTGATTATCAGTGTTATGTGAGTTGTCAGGTCCTCTCCGTACCGGTATTCCTGCTAAGCTGCTGAACGTTCAGGCTCTTTGGTATAACGGCTCTGCAGACGTGAGCTTTAATGAGCGCTGTCTCCTTTCTTGCGCTGACTCTGAAACTTTGTCTGGATAGATGGATATATTACTGGTAATTAACACTCCTCCCGATATAACCGAACTCACCAGACCCAGGCAATATGGGAATAGAGACCCAAAGGCTCTCAAGATATTCATCGCGGTTATATTGTGGGTAGTACATTTCAGATTCCAGCCCACCCTGATTGCTTTGTTTCGTTAGCTTATTGGATGCCTTGCACACATCCCTATGCATTTATTCGATATACTGGTAAGGCAGCAACACCCACTCTATCATTCATGAGTTGATTATTGCAGGTACCTGATCCTAAATTTTGGCAACGTCGAAATTCTGGACCACAATATGTGGTGAGTCCACTTTTGTCGTGAAGTCAGAGTCCTTACTGACTAGTGCTCTAGGGCTATGAATGTATGTAACGTTTAAAATTGCGTCTTATCTCTCGCCACTTACAGTAACTTCATTCACTGTAGATTCAAGTCGACGTCAACGTATGCCGCTATACCTTCTGTAGGCCATTTCATACTCACTAATGGCCGTTCAGACGCTCGTCGATTATATGGTTCAGCTGTGCGTCTTTTGCGCTGGATCTCTTATTTGCGATTTGTCTTGATGCAGCGTAGCTACTATGCCCGACGAGTTTACATTGGTGAGTATTATCCTCTGCCCTTAACTGGAACTCCAAGCTACAACTTGCCTTCTATCAGTGGGGGGGAGTATCATCATCCCAATCATCATTGTAAGTGTACCTGTATCGTAGCCGACTTCTCGATGCACTTCTCAACGCGCTTTCTCAGGTAATATTCGGAGCTGTTTGCTTCGGTAAGCACACTTGTAGGCTTTTGGGGGGTACATTCATGATTATCTTTCTTCGCATCGTTACAGGCCTCGCATTCGGTGAGTTAGCTGCTTTCTATTTCGTGCCCCGTCCATGAACCATGTCTAACATCATATACTAGTGTTCACCGCCAGAGCGTATGTGTGTTCTATTCCCTGGCATTGTTCAAATATTTGAAACTTGTCGTCAGGGCCGCCCTCAAGCTCTGGTCCCGTTATACGTCCTTAGTCGTAAGTTTGGAGCTTCACCTCTTCCACATCCGCTTACTCTTGATGGCTTGGCAGCCGGTGACCTGCATCGGATTGGGGTCAGGCGTTGTAGCAGACATTTTAATCGCCGTCTCCATGTGCTGGTTTCTCTACCACAAGAAGACTGGTTTCGCAAGGCGAGTTCAGTTTTCCCATTTACGCCGCAGATGTGGCTGAGTTTTCGTGAACAGAACCGATTCCATGCTCTTGACCTTGATGACTTACAGTATCCAGTCGGGTTTACTGACAAGGTGAGATCTTGAGCTACGTCAGTCGGCCACACACTAAATCAAGCAGCGTTCTCACCTGCGCAGTGCTTATCAGCGTAAGGGTTTCCCCCGTGTACTTTGTCATTTTCTTATGTTATGACCAGTTTGCAGCGGCGAGCTCCTCTATGTATTGGCAGCTATTTTTCTGGCCAATGGGTAAATGTACGCGTGCAATAATACCGAAGGTGGGAAGACAAATTAACCGACGATTATCCTATAGTCTATGCGAATTCTCTTCTTGCCATGTGAGGAGTCAATTTAGTGTGTATGGTGGGTTCAACTTCTGACCTCTTCAACCTTCAGGTTGAACAGTCGGGACTACGTCCGTGAGCGGTCGTCCGCAGACGACAAATATGAAAACACCTTTGGCCTGTCTTCGATCCGAGTCGAACAACGGAACGAGGGTGACAAGCCCAGACGACCCGCTGTCTCGGTCGCTGTGCATCGCTCGACGACAACGGACTTCCCACAGGTCAAACGTGACCATGACGTAGAGTCTAGTACGGTCGAAAACAGCAAAGGTATGGTCCCTGCGCGTCTTCGCAGCGACAACTGCACTGATCCTTATTTTGTCCTTCGAAGGAGGCGAGTATTCCCTCTGAAATCCATCATGATGGTCGCATGTCGGATTGGAGCATGTAGGGTCTTAGTAGATCATGGCGCGGATCAAGGAAAATTTCACTGAAGACACTTTCCCAAGAGGGCGATCCGTAAATCCTTTCGTTGTCCTTGTACCATAGCTTGGGCCAGAGGTCCTAACTATTCTTGGTTCTTACGGTATATTTGAATAAGAATAAGTAACAACCTTCTATGATAGTCTGCGGATCGCTTGGGTTATAACAAGTACTGACGCTGAGGTTCGGGGGTTGACCGCAACCATGGTCGGCTTTTCCCACACCAGGCGCCCCCCCTGTGCATATCGAGAGGACGCCCCTCACGCATACCTAGAGGATATTCTCCTTTCGCTTACCTAGTGGGCGCTTCCTCCCACATACCTACTAGGGGACCACCCGAACCCCATTGTGAATACCATATAAAGAGGGTGACCCTCTCCAAATAAAACAAAAGCTACTATATAATCCACTAAACAAAAACACCACGAACTTCCAGACACGCTAAAGTATGGTCTCTAGTGAGTGGGAACAACCCGATACTTGGGCAGGAGTCCGCACCACCCAAACGATATATATTTTATTTTTCTCTTACAGCAACATCCAAAACAGGGGGCCCTTTTTGGTCACATTAGGCGTCCAGGCTGAGTCTGAAAGGGTGTCTTGTTAACCATGCCGAAGTTTTCTCTCACGAAAAATTATTTGTAGTAATTAAAGAAATAAAAATAACTAATCTGTAGACAAATTTCGACTCCAAGTCGAGCTCACAGGCACAGCGGTGCTGGGGACTTTTCTGCAACACGCTCCATCAAGGTCAAGAAATATATATTGCTACGGGTAGCAAGAGACTAACTAGTGAACAATGTACTTTAAAGGGATAGCCTGCTGCAGCACCGCAGCTCCCGCTGTCGTCAAGTCACTGCTGTCGGTCTGAGTTGTCGTTGTTGTTTATTGTCGTTGTCCTTCCATCGTCTTCTCCTTACTCTGTTATTGTTGCCGTCGCCCTGGTGTCGTAGTCATCGTTGGCTGCGTTGGCAGAATGTCTGCTGCTGTCGCCGTCATCGTCTCGCCATCATAGTCGTCGCCGGCAGCACACGTGCTGGGGCTGTGCTGGTAGAGTTCCTCGGCCATCATCCTCCGGCTTGCATTCGTACGCACCCTCGTCACTGCTACATTGTTAGAGGCGCACACAGCTCGTGTTGCCCCAACGGTAGTGGTAGTGGTGGTAGCATGATGTCGTCGTCTTCTTTGGCTGAGGTAAGGCAGAGGACACCAGGAACGGTCACCCCTTTAAGTAAGCAAAATGGGCACAATCCTTGCTCGTCAAATTGCTCCACCATATCTTCAATTTGGGTGAAAATATCTAGTAAGATACAAAGTAGGACTATATAGCTACAATATATACTAGAAATTTTGAGAAAAGGACAAGTTCTGAAGGAGATTTTTCCTCAACAAACTTTTGTTTTGCAAAACGTATTTCTTTGCCTTTGCGCACATTTTCTTGATTTTTTTTCGAAACAACAGCCAGATTTGTACAGCTTATATAATCTAACACGTGACCTCTGCTATACCGACTGGAGAGCTGTGGCTGCCTTGGAAGTGCACACGCATGCTTCTGCATGTTATGTAATTCTGTAGAGGTGGCTGTCACAGTCGGGGATACGTTGGGTTTGAGTCTCTAAGGCCGCGAACAAGTGCGGCAAGCTTGGGAATAGAAACAGTGAGTTGAGTGATTGCAGGTCGGAAGCGCACGCGCATGCTTCTGCGTGCCACATAAATTTGTAGAGGTGGCTGTCCCAGTTGTAGACGCGTCGGGTTTGAGTTGCTAAGGCCGCGCACAAGTGCGGAGCTCTTGGGAACACAAGGGAAGCCCAGGAAGCCCAGGTGGATCAGGAATTGTTCAGAGGCGCTTGACGGCTTGTGGCTGAGCAATGGACATGGGAATGAACCCACTTGAGGTCGACTCAGGATGCACATCCAATCTGACCAAATTTTCCTAGAATTTTTCAGAACACGAGGGGAACATTCATTCACCTATCAATCTCATCCGTTTTGTTGACCAAATTTCGAGATTTGTCTGCTTACATAAACGCTTATATAATACAAACCCTAGGGTTTGGAGCTTAAGTAAGGGGTGACCGTTCCTGGCGTCCTCTGCCTTACCTGGGAAGGGACGGTATGTGCTGCAGATTGACGTCAGCCATGAGGGGAATACAATAAATACTCACATTTTCTTCTTCATGTGCTTTGAGGCAGGGAAGTGATACAATGGTGATGAGGCTGGCGACAACGCAGACAGGTGCAGAAGGGAATACGCCAGGGCTTACGAGGGTGTGGGAAAGGTTACTTCCCACGCTCAATGGAAACGTGATGAGTCGAGCGAATCGCTGTCTACTCCCCCCCAACCGTGGCAACGACAACTGCAGTGACGGTTGTAGTCATTGTCGAACACGTACACCCCGACGACGACTGCAGCGGCAGTGAGCCCCTGACCCGAACGCAACCACAATTCGCGTGCACTGTTAACCACGATGGGGGGCGACAGCGATGGGTGATGGTGGCAGCGGCAGCGCTGCGGGAAGCGTGCAGTACATTGCAATAAAGATTTTCTGTACTGTATACAAGTCATATTCAAGTCTCATCGAGTACTTGTCCTCGGATCTCAGAACTTGTTCAAGGGGAGAGACAGGAAAAACGGAGACTCCGCAATGGGCGATGTGGGGTTGAGTGCGAGTATGAAGGTGTCGACCCAAGGGGAAGACGTAGACGAGAAAGGAGACGAGATGAGAACGAGGTCGCTTCGGAGATAGAGCGCGGGAACGCTGGGCTGGGACCGGCGCGAGTGCGATGTGCAGATCAACGTTCGCTAGATATCAGGCGAAGGACTTCGGAAACAGCAAGCGAGGTGAGACGTCAAAGATGGATAGATTGGATGGATTCGTTAGATGCTTCTGAGACACGGAAGCCGAGGTTATATACATGGGAGACGAGCCACAGGACACAGAGTAAGACAATAGTGGTACAGGGAGAATACAATGGACGCGGACACAAATGGGATACAATGGACGAACACAAACACGCAGCCGTGAACCGGGTATCGAGGCCGATGTGGCCGTTTGGCGATGTTGCGCACGCAGCGCGTGTGTGGACCTTACACCAGCCGGGGGGTCAAAATTTTGACCGTCCTCGGTCAAACCTCGTCTTGATCTAACCCTTCAACGTCTTCATCGGCAAAAACGCGCGCAAGGTCGCTCCGGTCGACTAGGCGGGTCACCGGGATGGACGTGCGAGAGCGGGCGTGATAAGGGACCAAACGAAAGGCAGCAAAGCGAAGGTTGGAGATGGCGCCATCGAGCTCGGCGAGCCGATATGAACCGTTCTGGGTGCGGCGTACTACGACCATTGGGCCGATGTAGCGCGGCTTCGCTTTGCGGCCTAAGTCTGTCTCGATGCTTGAGTTCCGGACGAGGACGAGGGCTCCTGGTCGGAAGTCGAAGTCGCGAATGGTATTTTCGTACTGCCGCTCGAACTGCCGAACAGACTCAAAGCGGCTTTTGAGTACGTTGGAATGGATCGCGGCAAGATCGTCTTCACGCCTCTGGAGCTGGCGGATCCGCGTTGCGATGAGTTCGGCTGTGGACAGGGGGTTAGCGAGGTTCGGGACAAGGAAAGTGGCAAGGGTTATGTCGAATGGGAGCACAGGCTCGACTCCGTGGGCCATGTAGAACGGAGAGTGGCCGGTCGACTTGCGCGTCGTGGCTCGGTCGGCCCAGAACGCGTATGGCGCTGCCGATGGCCACTTCGCGATGTCGCCTTCGCACGTCTTGACGATCGCCTCACGGATGGTGCGGTGCTGCCGTTCGACAATGCCATTGGCGCGTGAGTTGTAAGCTGAGATTCGGATGTGCCGAATACCGTAGCGCTTCGCGAGCCAGTCGAGCGCAGCGACATAGGCCGTTCCGTTGTCGGTCACGATTTCTTCGACGGCTCCCCATCGGCACAGAATCTCTTCGAAGAGAAACGCGCCGAGGGTGCGCCCGGTCTCGGTACGGAGAGCTCGCCATTCGGGCCACGCAGTGAGCGAGCAGCGCGCTTGAACGAGGTACCGAAAGCCGGCCGCACGAGGCAAGAGCATCGTGTCGACGTAGGCCTTGCGGAAGAGGGGTGCCGGCGTGGCGACGGTGGGCGGGATCCGGACTTTGGTCGTTTGGCGGATCTGGCACTCATGGCAAGTTTTGATGTACCACCTAACGTCGTCAGCGAGCGAGGGCCACCAGAAACGGTCGAGAAGGGCACGTAGCGTGGAATAAAACCCTCTATGTCCGAGCTTGTCGTGCGCGTCGCGGGTGACGGAGTGACGCTGCGACGCCTGCGTTATCACCAACTGATGCCGTCCCTGGGCATGTCGTCTCCAGAGCCGCCTGTCGTACACTAGGAATTGCCGAGATCGCTGGCGCAAACGGTCCAACTCCTCGGTGGTGCGCCCGTCAGGTTGTTTGCCGTTCGCAAGGAACTTGAGGATGTCAGGCAGTTCGTTGTCACGGGCGCGCGCTCTCTCTGATGGGGACGGGAAGGTCAGCTCGTCGCACGGTGAACCTACCCCTTCGGTGGCCTGAAAAACTTTCGCCGTGCTGTTGGGGCGTGCTGAACGGCGTTCATCCCAAGTGTCGAGCCATATGCCGAGGGAGAGCACGTCGTCGACCCACTCTTCCGGGTCGCCTTCGCCATCATCTTCACCGGGGATGGGCTCACGCCTTGAAAGACCATCGGGGCCGTGGTGCTTTTCGGCGGGGACGTGAACAAGCTTGAAGTCAAACAGGAGAATGGCTGCAATCCAACGATTGATGGCGGCATTCGGCTGGACGTCGGGGTTACTGAGCATCCCGCGGACGTACTGCGCATCCATCTCTACAACAAGGTTAGCAATCCCTATGACGTGCATGCGGAGAGCTCGAAGAGTGCGGAATAAACCGTAAAGTTCGATCTTGGGCTGAGAGTAACGGCTCTCGCGTTCGTTCCAGCCGATGGAGCCAAAACGCGACGGACGGCGTTGACCATCCTCACAGTCTTGCGAAAGAATCCAACCGACGGCTCGGAACGATGAGTCGACAGCAAGGTAAACCTTTCGGTCCGACTTGTAGTCGATGGGGATAAGTGCCGGGGAAGTGACAATGGCAGTTTTGAGCTGCTCCATAGCACGGTCATGTTCGTCCTGCCAAACGAAGTCAGCGTCTTTTCGCGTGAGATCAACGAGAGGCCTGGCTATGGAGGAAAAGTCTTTGATCCAGATGCGCATGGTTCCAGCAGTTCCGAGGAACGCGCGGACGTCGGAGACGGTTTTGCATGGGGGCCATGTGCGAACTTTTGCCACCTTCGAGTCATCGGGGACGCGTCCTTCGTACGTGCACTTGTGGCCTAGGACGATGACTTCGGGGACTGCCAGGAAGACCTTCTTCGCTGAGATGGTAGCACCGGCGTGACCCAACCGATGCATGACTCGATGAACGTCACTGAGGTGTTCCCATACAAAGCGACGAATGCCGGGGTTGTCGGGTATTGTTTCGTATCCCCCATCCGGGGTCTCATAGCGTGAAGGCGGGCCCTTGACCGCGGTATCGTCTAGGAATGGCTTAGCAACGTTCGGGATCTCGGGCTCAAGGATAAACGTCACATCACCGTGGAAAATGGCGACGGCGTTCGTCGAGCCCTGCGGAAGCGTCGTGTTGCGAAGGGCGCCGAGCGGGGACTGGAAGCTCGTGAGATCTCTGGAGGCAACATCAAGGGTCCGATGGTCATAGCCGACTAGAAGGTCAAGCATAGAGTAACAAGAACATGCCGCTAAGCCCTCGACAAACTGGTCGACGAAGGGTGGGACCGCCGCATTGCGAATTGTGACGGCATTGAGGGGCTGTAGATCGTGCACAAGCCGGAGTGAACCGTTTTTCTTCGGGACGCAAAACCAGCGAGAGCGGTACGAGGCATCCGAGGGCTCATACACACCGGCTGCGATCTTCTCCTTGAATATCTCAATGACCTTGTCGAGCAAGCCGGTCGGAATTGGGATGTTCTTGTGGACCCAGGGAGTATGGGCAATCGTCGGTATCTTGACGGGCGAAAAGTAATCGTCCCGAAATCTCCCTCGCTCCGCTTCCGACCACGCGAGTGCCTTCTCGTTCACCTTGAGGACGTGCGCTGCAAGTTTCACCTCTTCGGGCCAAAGAAAACTGAACTTGTTGAGTTCAAGGGCTTCGAAGCGTTCCTGCGTGAGGCGGGCGCCTGGTGTGAACTCGGGAGGGTGGGTCGGGAGCAAGGAAAGGGAGGCGAGGGGGTCCTCAGGACGACGCCGGACGATGCGAAAATCCTCGGGGAGAGAGGCTGCAACCGGGTGGACCTTCCTGGCTGCCTTCTTATATGCCAGGACTGCAACGGATGAGTCAGACGTAGGCAGGGAATTGGGCGAAAGGGGGAAATGGGGGGAGGCAACGTAGCGTTCTAGCGCCTCCATGCGCGGGGGCTCGGGTCGGACTTGGCATGCGAAGGCCGTAACGAAGCCGACCTGTGCAGCTCGGCGAGCTCGGGAGGGGACGGCGATGGAGCGCGAAGGATCTGCGGGGTCGCGGATGGACACGTCAACGCGGTCGGGGTGGTCCTCAAGCCGGCATAGCAGGAGGTGGTGGAAAGGACGGCCGAGGAGCAGGCGGAAGGGCGCTGTTCGAACGACGTGAGCGTGAATCGTGAAGGAGACGTCACCGATGCGCATATCCAAGTCCTCAGCACATCCGAGCGTGCGGGACGTGCTGCCATTTGCACCTTCCATGCGCAATGTTCGCCGCGTGTTGACCCTTGCGCCGACCTCGTTCGCCAAGTCCTCACGAATGACAACTATTTGAGAGCCCTGGTCGAGGACGCCGGCCTCAGTGCTGTGGTTGTTAACCAGTACATCGATCTCGCGCAGAGGAAGTGAGAACTCAGCCTCTCGTTTGGTTGCAAGCTCGAGCACCGAGACTGGGTCTGCGGCATCGTCATCCACCTGCTCGAATGAAGCTGTCTCGACGCGACGGGGTTTGAGGCGCTCTACGAGCTCCTTGCGAACAGGGGGGCTAGCAGCGAGAATGTGTGCTGGCGTGACCTTCTCAAGTTTGCCTTCGAGGATCCAGCCTAGGAGCTCCTTGGTGAGGGCTTGGTCCTCGGCGCTTGCCTGGTACCGGTACTGAGGGGTACGGCCGGTGGAGGTCGATGGCGCAGCTGGTGCGGCCGGGGGTACAGGGGGCGGGGAGGGTGCATTCACAGGAGGTGCCGCCGAAGTTTTTGAGGGCTTTGAATCCTTTTTCTTCGTCGTGAAGACCTCGAACATGTCGTACAGTTCCGTCGTGTACTCGTGATCACCACCGCCTGCGTCCGAGTCAGCCTCCTCTGTGATGTACGCACCAGTCGGGATCACGGGTTCCGGGACGATCTCAAAACTGTAGCTTGTGTGAGGTGGTGCATCCCGCTGGGTGGTCGGCGTGGTACTGTCACTGGGAGGTGGCTTGTTAGCACTCAGCCAGGCGTCGACACTCGCCTGCAGTCCCAGTCCACGACCGTCGTTCGGGATAGGCTGACCGGTGGGAAGGAAGAGCCGGTTGTCGACAATCTTGACACGGCCGGTGTCCACATATTCCTCAGCGGCAGGGCAGCCACGGACACGATGTCCAAGCATCCCACAGAAGGCGCAGCCGCGGGTTCGTGCGCCGTTCCTGTCACTAAAGAAAATATCTTTGTCAGCGACTGCGGGAGTGGAAGAAGAGGCAGAAGGGGTGGGCGTTCGCTGGGCCCACGGTTGACGGGGCGGGGCAGCGGGTGACTGGTAGGCAACCGTGGCTGACACGGAGGGCACCTGAGCTGGGAAAAGCTCTGGCTTCGGGAGGTTCTGTGCAATGCTCGGAAAGCGCTCCTGGCACTGTGAGTAAAGGACAAGGTAGGAAGGCTCATGAACGGAAAGGCCTTTCAATTTTGCGACCAGCGCAACGGGGTCATCTTCGTCCTTGAACTGTGTGTGAGCCGAGCTTGACTCCTTGAAGCGGACACTCTGAGTCTCGTAAGTCGAGCGTTTTGGAGCCGTGGAGACATCCTCATCCTCTGGCTCAGAGTCAGAGTCGGAGTCGCGCGCTGCGGGCTTGGACGTGCGCTTGTCACCGAATAAACGTTGGATGAGCTTGTTGGGGTCTTCCCGACGGGTCCTCGAGCGGCCGCGAAGGTCGTTGCGAACCCGACACTGCAACGGTTTGTGGAACCGGTCGCTGGCGAAGTATCGACGTGCAGCTGAGAGGACATCTTGGGCATCGAACGGCTGGTTTGCTGGGTGATGCGGGTTGATGTTGAAAACCTGGTCGGCCAAGATGTCTTGATCGTCTGCATGGAAACCTTTGAAGAACTCTGCGTGGAAGTCATCATCCGTTAGCTTGTTGTCTCGGAGAAGGGGAGCAGCGATAGTCAGGAAATTCCGATAGTATTTCAGGACATCAATCTCATCGCGAATGTGATTCCTTGCTGAGAGTTCAACGAATTGGGTGAGACCCTGACGCGTGCATCGCGTGCGCCCTGCGATGTCGGGGTAGAGCTCTTCGAGTTGGGCCCGGAAATGGCGCCAGCGCACATTGACATAACCTGGCAGTGTTGACCAAAGATTCCGCAGAGAACGGGGTACGTAGCGTAGTATTGTTTCCACCTTCTGCCTCTCTGACAATCCGTTGCCATCCGCAAGGTCCTCGTATTCACGCAGGAACTCTCCCAAAATCTCGTCATCTTGACCCGAGAAGCGGGGCGCGCGTTGCGATCGTGCTGCTGGCATAGCAGCCAAACCTGAGGGAGTGCTGTGAGACATTGCGGTAGCAGGGAAGGAAGGGAAAGAAGAAGTATTAAAACGGGCCCGGTGACCGCTGGGGGGCGACACTGCTCGGGGGCGGGACAGGGCGGGCATGTACTGCTGGGGGAGGTACGCTGATGAGCTGATTAGCGGGGCAGTTTGTGAGGGCCGCGGCGCAGGGGCGACTTCCGAGTCTCTGGGCAGGCGGGTCCGGGCAAGGAGGCCTCGGACTCGGGTGTTGAATTCTTCTTGAGGTAGGCCCTGGGTGAGGAGGTGTTCTAAACGGGCATTGAATTCATTTTGGGAGAGGAGAGGCAGTCGGGGAGGTGAAGGCGATCGGGGGCGATCAAGGCCAAGATGGGTATATATACGGTCACGGACACGTGTGGTGGAACGGGTGGGCGAGACGGAATGGTCCGAGGTAGAATGAGTAGGGGAGAGGGCTCTGGTAGTGGGGTGAGCGGGGGAGGTGGCTCGGGTGGCGGAACGGGTGGCGGAGGTGGCTCGGGTGGCGGAACGGGCGGGGGAAGTGGCTTGGGTGTGGGAGGTAGATTGGGCGGGAGGCTTGGCGGGAGGGTCGGTATTTTCCATACTGTGGGACGTGCGGAGGAATCTTCCTAGGTGATCGCGTGGTTGTGGCTGCCGGGACTTCCTCGGTGGCATACACAATGTTGCTTTTCAGGGCAACCGGTTTTTAGACAGTCACGAGATGAAAGCGAGCAAGTGAGATGAAATTGAGGGAATGTCTACTGACTTCCCCTCGCGGTGGGCTCCAGATGTGGGGTTGAGTGCGAGTATGAAGGTGTCGACCCAAGGGGAAGACGTAGACGAGAAAGGAGACGAGATGAGAACGAGGTCGCTTCGGAGATAGAGCGCGGGAACGCTGGGCTGGGACCGGCGCGAGTGCGATGTGCAGATCAACGTTCGCTAGATATCAGGCGAAGGACTTCGGAAACAGCAAGCGAGGTGAGACGTCAAAGATGGATAGATTGGATGGATTCGTTAGATGCTTCTGAGACACGGAAGCCGAGGTTATATACATGGGAGACGAGCCACAGGACACAGAGTAAGACAATAGTGGTACAGGGAGAATACAATGGACGCGGACACAAATGGGATACAATGGACGAACACAAACACGCAGCCGTGAACCGGGTATCGAGGCCGATGTGGCCGTTTGGCGATGTTGCGCACGCAGCGCGTGTGTGGACCTTACAGCGATAAGTATGAGATAACCCCAGACTTTGCAAGGTCCATGGCTGCGTGCCGTCCCAGCATCACAAGATAACTATTTGATACCCTGGATAACTATTTAATAACTACATATTTGCGAGATACCAAATTTCCCGAGAATTTCAAACTATACTTAACTGTGAACCCCGCACGTCAAATTTGGAGGTCAGCTACTGTCCATTCGTACGCAAGGGGCCCCCTGTTTTGGATCTTGCTGTACCTTGCTCTTACGAGGTCGAGTACGCCCGTACCTACGTAAACATACCAACACAACGCAACGCAAAACTCCCAGGGAAGTTGAAACCGGAGCCAAAGACTATCCGAAGAAAAGAACCCATTGCATAAACGTCAAAAACACCTGGAAAACACCCGGAAAAGCCCTTAAGAGGCACCGCGACCTATTACCACGAGACCTACCCTTGGACCTACCAGTTAACTAAATCGAAACGTGGGGTAGGAGGTTCTAATCGTCAAACAAGCCGTCAAAGTTAGCATTGAGTCCCACCCATCAGTTGGGTGTGCGTAAACGCACTTTCCCTCGTTTTCGAGCCTCCAAGCGCGTTAGATAGGGTTGTTAAGTAACCGGTAACCTAGTTACTATCTTTTGCTACATCGCTTGTTCAAAAAAGACTTGCAAAAGACGCTGAGGTCTCCTTGATCACTTCTTTTGTTTCATAAAAAAAATTGATCAAAACGCAAGACCCAAAAACGAAGCACGCGTTCAGGTCACAAGTAGCGGTCACCGGGAATGGGTATGTATCCCTGCCGATAATATTCTCCTTTTGATAGAACGCTTGATAAAACGTGTAACCTTAGATATTCCTGCACTTCGCACAGGTGCTCCCTCTGCCATTGTAGAGGCTACGGGCCCGCAGACCCCCGGCCCGGCTCAAGGGCTTATCGGCGTCCCCAAGCTGCGCCCTCTCGCTCAGGTGCACGCCACATATTGGCGCAAGTACTGAAGGCATGCAGTAAACAAACTTGGGGACAGTCGCACGCGGAGCTAGATAGGAGACGAGATTCGGAAAGGAGAGCGAGGGAGTGGCGGCCCGACAAGCCAGACCTGGCTATCTGATACGTCCTCGATCGGAGAATCCCTTGAAGCTTTAGGCCGCTGCAGAGGTCGTGTCCCTGAGCAAAGTGGTGACGACAGACACGTATTGCATCATCACACGGTAGTCAATATCCGAAACTGCTGCACAGTTGGCATGGTGTGATACACGGAGACAAGGACATAATGCTCTATTGCATCTGCGAAGATGCGAGCCGATCTGGTAAGGTCCGACAGGACGAATGAAAAGTAATCCAGACCTACGTACTTGGCCAATACCGGGTGTATGACGTGTATCAAGAATCCAGAAGTATAAATACAAAGCACTTTGCAAAGCACCGCGGTCAACGCCCGTCCTAGCGGCTTCTTCTATACAAAAGAAAAGAACCCGAGCATTAGCATCGAATACGGAACAGACCTAGGGCGCAAAGGAAACGCGACACGTCACCAACACTAATTTTTGATCGCGCCGATCAGCGCGAGTTCTTCAATGAGCGTGCCATGTCTGAACTTAAGTCGCTCATTTGGTACGTTGGTCTAAAGTAGCAAAGACCCGCCTTGGTCAGCGCGCACCTTAGCAAGCGACAGAGACACTTGCCTTGTTGATGTCATTCCCTGCGGCACCGGGAAGATAGAACCCCTGGCCAAGCCAGTGGCGCTTGACCTCCATTTCAAAGCCGCTCTGGATGACGGAATTGCGCGCAAGCTCGCATAGCGAGCTTTGAGAAAGCTTGAGGATGTGCGCAGCTACACTATACTCCTCCAACAGCGGCTCCTACAAAAAAGATTCAATTGATATTTCTCTACTGTGGGAGTAAACCGACAAACCTTGGTAAAGTGGAACTGCAGAGGGTCATCCGTGCTCAAGCTAACATTGAGCCCCGCCTTGAAAAAGTCAGGCAAGGGATTTCGTTCGTATGTAAGGAAGAGTGCGTTGTTGCTCAGTGGGCTCATGGCGATGCCGATTTGTTTGAGGTAGAACAAGTATTGCAGAGCGGGGACTTTGCGCAGTAAGATGCCATGGGAGATGGAATGGGAAGTCAGGAAGGCAGATGTGAGATGGTCCGTGTCGCCTGCCTCTCCAGAGTGTGGACGAAAGACGAAGGTGCCTGTGGGGCCCAAATTAGTAGTTGAGACATGGACGTTGCGGGAAGAGAATTACTAAAGCCACGGGCTCGACGCCACTTATTGAGGCTTGCCATATTGGCAAACATGTAGTAGACCCTTCGAGCCGGTGAGCGAGAATGCGCGACCCTCTAGAGGGAATATGACAAACCAGTACGAGTAAGGTGGAGATTGCTTATAGTCCCAAAGTTTGGGGTAAGGAAACTTCTTGTGGTATCGACGCTCTGTCTTCGACTCGTCGTCGACAGTGTCAAAGCCGATGACGCGCTGTAGGAAGACGTGCAACTTCGGGTGCGACGATGGATCCTTTGTGACCTCAAACAGGGGTTTGAACACATCTACTCGAACTTTGAACTTCGAACCTTCATCGGGGTAAAAAAAACGTACTGCGGACGATATCTTCGAAACTGTGGATCGTCCCATTTTCTTTGTACACGTCGTACAAGCGAGGGATCTGTATGAGCCAGCGTACGTTGTGCGAGAAGAGTTTGTTGTCTATGACCCATCGCGCAAGCTTGTCCCACTCGTCTTCCCTCCTTCCGTAGATACTTAGGCGCCATTCACAGTTCTATTCATCACCTGTTTGTGCTTGATTGTCATAGTGGAGACCTGAGAGTGCTTACCTGATACTTGCTCTGCTCTAGGTCGGTCATTACCTCTAACGGAATCAACATGAGTAACACCTAACGATTTTGAAGGAATCGTTATACCTTTTGTGAGCTCTGCAAGATATCGCCCATGGATGTAGTTGTCTGTTTTGAGGAAAATCTCGCGTAGGCGGGACTCGCCGATAGGGTTGTACTTGAGGTTGAACTTGTCGAAGCGATGAAACGAATCTTGGTGCGCATGCATATCAAGAGTATCAATAGAAAGGTCATATGCGGTGAGTTTAAGAGACTCGAAGACTTGTTCAAGCGTCAACTCCGAGCCATCGCGAAAGGTGACGACGTCCTACAAAGCATCAGGCTCATCGCACAAGGGGATAATGGGAAGATAAAAACCTGACAGTTGCGCTTCATTTTTGCCTTTATGAATCGCAAGAGGTGCTTTTGGTTCATGCTGCTAGAATGGTGGACGTGTGTGTCGACCTTGCGGACGTTGTAAAAATCGCTATGTGATGACCAGGCATTGAGGAATAGAAAAAAAAGGTCGGAAGGGTTGCATTACCGATGAGGAACTTGCTGATATAGATTTAGCAAAGCCCTTGAATCATGTCAGGTAAAGTACAGACCTTCATCTCTGTCATCTCCTGAAACTCGTTGAGTAGAGAGTACATCGTGAATTTTCCCCGGAGATACTGTAGACGGCGAAACGCGAAGCTCTTTGTGGGACCATCGGAGATGACCCCAAGAACAAAGTCCAGATCCATAAAATACTCTCTAATGTTCGGGACGTCAAAGATGGGTTGTTTGTCGTTTGCTAATGGACAACTCAACAAAACACCATACGCGAGAGGGCGGCCCTACCTACCTGTCGCGTCATTATAGACTTGATATACGCCCTTGTCGTCTATCTCGAATTCCCACTCGTGTGCTCCAGGAATCTCGATTTGAGAAAAGTTAAACACGTCACGAGGAGGAGCTGTTTCAGACAACACTGCTTCTTTTTCTGCTGTCCATTGCCAGTGGGGTGGAGGCGGACGGGGATATATGCGCCAAGGCCTGAACTGTTCCTCTGCGGGCACATATGCGTTGGCAGCTTCCGGACGCACTCCCATTACGTCAGAGATCCCTTCAGGGATTCCATGGAAAACCTCATCGTGGTCGCGGGGGTTGTCGCCGAGACGCTGGTTCGAAGCTGCCATATATTTGTCACGCAAGTCGAGACATTGGCGCAAAAGCCCAAACGTGTTCCTAAGTTCAGGAGTAAGTTCCGTGGTAATCGCAGCTGTTTCGAACCAAAGTATCAGGACGTGAATGCGAAAATGTCTGTACTGTTAACATACGTGCTTCTGCATGCTCCTTCGTAGGTTCGAATGACTTCTCGCTTGCCTCGTCGTCGACGAAAACAGCGCCGGAATCAATACCATCGCCTGAGGGAAATTTGAGACCAGTCAAGCCGTGTAAAGCCGCTTCCGGGTCTGGAGCTCCAGAGATGGAGGTGCCCGCCTCTGATTGAGGTTGAGATTGCCGTCGATGCGATAACACTTTTTCCTCGATCTATGCGTTCAGTCAAGTAAGTAACTTGTCTCCTTGACCACAACTGCATCCATCCTTGATCTCCAAATGTGCGATTTTGTAGAGAGACGCGGTCGACGTACATGACGAAGAGTTTTCTCCTCACTATAGCCGAAATACCCATCGGTGGGTTCTGGTATTTGAAGACGAGGAGAATGTTTTGACCCTATGGTGGGGGTGAATGTAGGCGACACGTCAGAGGACGAGCTGGAAAGAGTGCCGCTTGTATGCACTTCTCGAGTGACCATGGTCAGTGGTCAGCGGTGTGGTCAGTGGTCCACCGACTTGCACTTTAAGTAATTACTGATCGACGCGACCCGGTCACAAGATCTTCCGGTAACCGGAGGATGCCGATATCCCGCACTTCTGCCCGTAGACTTGTGGTGGATCCTCTTGCTAGCACTGCGGTGGCACACGTGTGTTCGCCTTCCATACTCCACTATTGCATTGGCAAGTGGGATTATATCGGTCTTATCTCTACAATCTCCAGCGTTTCAGCCTGACTTGGCCACTGTAGTCGGCTGGCGACTCCCAGAACACCTAACAAGTCCGCACATCCCGCGGCGGCGCGGCCTCCATGGCGCGGCATGCGGCATTTATGAGCCCCTCTATGTAAGTTACGCGGACAAGCAGCAGTTAAAAATACCGAGACACTTTACAATGCGACGACGGTTTCGGCATGCGCCCTCCAGCTCCAAGTTCTGGCCCCCCACTGGCAACCTATGTCGCGCCGTGTGATATCCCAAAATTCGATTCCATTCGGGGACCCGTACCTTCGGTCTAAATCATTACTAGACTATGGCTCCATCACAACGTACACCGCCATGGCACGCGAGTGTTTAAACGTTTAAACCTAAGGTCGTATGTATTCGTGAGAGGGGTGCAATCCCTTGACCACGTTTTAGGCTCACCAATTTATTCGTTTTTCTCGGGATCTCTTTCGCATTCTTCCCCGCCCGTCTGCGGTATCTTTGGCGGTTCAGGTATCGTCTCTCGCCTCACCTCTACATCCTTACTCGTCCCACTTCCAGTTCCGCTGTGGACCTCCGTTTTCTCAACACCGGCCCCGTCTTTCTCAGTTAGGGAGAGAGCGCTGCCCATGCTATCCGTTATCTTCTCCAATTCATGTTCTAGCTTTGCCTTGGCCTCGTCAGCCTTATCCTTCTCTGGTGGTTCATGTGGCGTCTCGTGGTTATCTAGGGACTTAGCGGTCTCTTCCCACTCTTTGTCGAGTTCGTCCTCCCATCCAAGCTCCCTCGCAAGGTCACGGACGATGTCGTCGCACTTCCCGAGAAAAACTAGATCATTCCTTCCAGAGCCGATCCCGCCCACCTGGTCCAAATTTATCAACACCCGTGGGCATTCCCCCGAGACCGTGTTAATGAGAGAGGCGAAGGGATGCACGGTAAGCGATGTTCCCATCACTATCAAGAGATCTGCATCTCTGAGCTTGGCTAAAGCACCATAAAAATCTGGGGGGAGCTGCGCAGTAAATGACGTTGATGCGATTCCCGTTTCTTTGACTTGGATGAACACGCTTACCGACTCCCCAAAGAAGACGATGTCCGGTTTGACGAGCCCTTTGCACGTCTTGCACCTTGGAATACGCTCTTCTTCCACAATTTTCTTCATCTCGGTGTCGTCGAACGGTTCCTTGCACTCGATACAACGCTGCGTCGCAAAGCTTCCGTGCGCTTCTATTATCTTATCTGCAGGAATGCCCACTCGCCGTTCCAGGGTATCAATGTTCTGTGTGAGACATAGACCAAGCAGGCCCTTGTCTGACAGAAGTTTGATGAATGAGTGCGTGAGGGTCGGCCTGAACTTCCCCGGGTACAGCTCTTTCGCGAGTGTATAGACTATAGAGGACTTCTCAAGGAGAAACCGAAACAGCGAGGGAAGGGCGTACACGGGTTAGGATTTCTACGGAAGAACTGTATATCGAATACAGCTTCTGGGTACGGCAACTTCAGGCGCGCTAGATTGGCCTGCGAGGGGTACCGTGATAAATTCTGGATGGATTATAGATTGTTTCTTACGTATAATCCTGTTCGTATGCAAGAGTCAGACTTAATCAGAGGGTTCAATAGCCAAGTCCACTGCACACGCGCCTGTCTCTGAAGATCGAAAGTCTGGGATTCCCGCAGAAGTACTGACACCTGATAATAACCCGTAAGTAGCGGCCAGCAGATATCGCCCACTGGTGATGATGGAGCATAAGCTCGGTACGCACCTGCACCTAACTTTCGCAGCACAGGGTCATGAAACATCTTCAGTAGATATTTCGGATTCGAATTACCATGAGATAGATCTGCCTGCACGCATCTGACTCGATGTACTTAGCGAGCGAAGGTACATCCTTCTTGGCGAACGGGTGAGAACGGGAAACTGGCTTGGAGGACCTGGCGCGAGAGCCGAGTGCCTCCTCCAGAAGATCGACACCGTAATCGTCCATCAGTGTCCTTGACTCGGAAGCTTGAAGTGCGATGCTACGTCAGTGATAGATGTAGGGGCCAAGGATCGTCGGAGGCGCCCAAATACGGTCGGTCCGACTCCGATATGAGTCGAGCAGGCGGACTCTCACGGATCTCAAGTTCATCAGTGCCATTTACTCGCACAGCATCGTTAGCATTCGCCCATTCAGTTTTTATGACAAATCCAGAAAAATACAATGAGCAGATGTTTTTGCTCCAATAAGGACTCACAAAGGATGAGCTTAGAAGATGGCCGGCGGGCAGTCCGAGGTCCGAGTCCGGGTGACTTGCCGGGTGAGCCGCACCACTCGTACCGGTGCCTGAGTCAGCCACACTCACTCACCAACTTGAAAGCCACCTCAGCCTCCGCTCTTCGCGCGTATCGCGGAAAGCTTCTGAAATGTCTGCGGCTACAAGCTGGGGTAGACTCGAGTGGATGGGAGTATGGACGAATGTGCACTTGTATTCCGTCTGCCAGCCTGAGTGGACTCTGACTTGACTCAGACCGAGTCAGACGACGTCTTCAAGTTCAGGGACCGTTCTAGGGTCCGGTTTCTTTTGTCCTGCATTACTGCCAGTGTATGATTACTATCCTCCGACGTTCTTTCTCACGCAGCGCCTTGCGCTTGATCTGCCCACGAGAACGTCTTTGTCTTAAAAAATGTAGCCTCCTTGCTGGGCACTTCAGCGGCCTTATACTCTGCGTGCTGTAGCCAACTTTTTTTGGGAATCTCAAGGGTCAATTCGATCAACTCCAGACATCCTAGGATGGTGCCAACACCGTCCCGTCCTTCCGAACGACGACTTCCGGGTCCTACGCTTCTTCTCTTGGGTGCTCGAATCGCGCAAGCCTGCACAGCAAATCGTCTTCGCGGGTACAGCAAGCCAACACACCGGCTTAACGGGGTCTCCGAACCCAAATCTTGATTCGCGCTCGGGATGAGGACAGACGCCGATCTTAACGTCCTATCATGGCAGCTCACACCCATGGCACCGGAGTCACACGTGGCACCACTGGCCACATTTTCCTTTGCTCTTGGTTGCTCTTGTAGTACATGTGAAAACTGTTTCTTTGTCATTGACTCACCATCTGTTGCTGTTGGGTTATTGTTGCGGCCCGTGCTTCCCCAGCCGCCGAAAGCTTCGGATTATCCGGCAAGGAATAAGCACCGCCCGAAGGCTTAGTGGGGACACTGACGATATGTCTTGTGTTCTGTAACAGGGATACTCTCTGGTTTGGCGACCCAGAGTCACCATCACTATTCTTCGCCCATGTGGAGAATGCGGTTTTCGAGTCATTCTCCAGGGTACCCCGAGGCTATAAGGAACGGGACTGCTGGTCTGCTATGCCCCCATACTTTCAACCCCTTCGCTCAGTATTACGATGATGCCGCTCAGCCCTCTCCTTCCTCTCGTCGCGAGCATGATTGGTGGCCTTCGGCAAGACCCCAACATGATCCGCAACGACTTAATTCAGCTTTCGAGCAACCAGTTTGCCGAATTCGTACCATTCATAGAATTTGCACGGGCAGCGTACTGCCCTCCCACTAAGATAGAAGGGTGGCGTTGTGGAGGTCAGTCTTCTTCCCCTTCTCTCTATCGTTTCCATACACTTATCGATGTGGTCTCAAGACGCTTGCCAGGCCCTTCCCGGATTCGAGCCGACGCTGGTTGGCGGCGACGGCGACGGCACTCAATTTTGTAAGTATCTATCATGGGACGTGAATCTCGGAACTGACTGCTGCTTTTAGTTTTTGTCGGATTCTGGCCTGCCCAGTCTGCTGTGGTGGTAGCGCACCAAGGCACGAATCCGCTTGAGCTGTATGATCCGCGCTTCCTCCCGATTTGATCATGAAACTAACGCTCATTCGCCACGCAGGTTGTCGGTGCTAACCGACATGGAACTCGAATTCATGAAACCCGACCCTGACCTCTTCCCCAACATTCCCAGCGACATCGAGGTCCACTCTGGCTTTGCATTCGAACACAAGAAGACTGCGAGCCAGATCCTCGCAGAGGTGAGGCGTCTGATGGCTAAGCATTCCTCGACGGACGTCATCCTCGTGAGTTTCTTTAATAGAATAGTTGTCGGGACGCCGTACCGATTTTTTTCCCTGTTCAGGTCGGTCACTCGCTCGGGGGAGCACTCGCGGAGCTCGATACGCTCTTCATGACGCTTAACCTCCCTTCGGGAACCGCGGTCCGAGGCGTCACGTTCGGGACGCCGCGCGTGGGCAACCCGGCCTGGGCGGCGTACTTTGACTCCCAAATCGCCAATTTCACCAGAATGAACAACAAGCGCGACATGGTGCCGACGGTCCCGGGTCGCCGGCTTGGGTTCCAGCACCCGCGCGAAGAGATCCACATTCAGGAGGACGGACGTGCCTTTGTTTGCCCCGGTGAGTGTGGTCCTCCTTCTCTGCGCGCTCAGGACCGTGCTGATTTTTATCCTTGCACGCTATTAGGCGATGACGACGGTACAGACCTCCAATGCAGTGACCTGATGGTACCAAATATCGCGGTTGGCAGCATACCTGACCACCTTGGTCCTTACCACGGTATTTTCATCGGCACAGTATTCTGCACCCCGTGAAGTTGGCACCCCACATGATACCCAAGGCTATGGATGACGGACGAAATTGCTTCATGACTTTAATTTTTATCTTGTGATTCATTTAAATCTCGGCTCTTTCTCCGTATAACCAATGAACAGTACATATACTACGCTATCACTAAATCAATGCAAATACTGCATTTGAACAGTATTCGAAGGAAGGCTAGACGTCCTTTTGTTGACAGATGTAGGACGTTAATATAATTCATATATCTCTCGAAGCTACCGAAAAGTGCTAGGGTGGGAGCAGACGTCGCAGAACCAGCAAAGCATTCCTCAATTGTAGGAAGCGCGACTCGAAACACAAAAGAGAATACATGTGACAAAGACCGAGGACAGAGGCCCATATGGTTCAGAATGAAAAGATCGCCGCGTTCTTCCGAGTCCCGAACGTGTAAACGAGCGCCTGGCTCATGAATAGCCCAACAGTGATACCAATTGTAACGGCGATCATAGCACCGCCAATGTCTATGCCGCTGCCGGATGCCGTGAGGCCTCCAGCCTGCGAAAGTCCGGACTGTGCAACGACGAAGCTCAGTTAGTGACTCGACGCGACTCTAAGGTAGAAGAAGGACCGGACCGGAACGAGAAACAGCACCCCAGTGACCATCGCCGTGAAGGCGGTCCCTCCAAACCGGCGCGAATACACGTTTCCCATTAAACCCACGACAAAGGCGCCAATCGCGGATACCACATCCGATCTGTTGAAGATGAAGTGGTTCGCTGTTTTATTCGCAGCGAACGAGAGACACGAGATGACGACCATGACGACGAGATCCCAGGAACGCCACGGCTGCAAGTTTCCCAACGAACTGATGATCGAGAACGCTGGGACTGTGACGAATTGAGACCAAAATGGGAACCGTTGAAGATACCATGGGAAGCCGGGCAGGCGATGGCACCCCGCGATGATGTTCATCTCGCCTGGCGACGTCCCACTCGTAAATGCAAAGGCACCGAACAAAGGCAGGCTCTCTGTGAAGAGAGTCGAGTTGTCAGAGACAAATGAACCAGCGAAGGAGATCGTGTAAGAGAGCGAAGACGCGAGTGAAGAAAGACGATGACGTTCCGAGGGGTTGAACAAGAGGTAGAAGTCAGAGCCAATCTGCAGACCGAAGCCGAGGAAGAGCGTATATATCAGCGCGTAGACCATCTTGACAGAGCCACAGAGCATGTTTTTCGAAGCCAGCTCGAGGGAGCTACTGACTGCGAAAAGATGTTACAGTCAAACAAGGGGCGGACAGAGCGGCGACTCAAACTTACGAATAAGATAACCCGGAAGGATACAGACAATTCCGGCGGACGATATGGCTGTATAGCAAAACAGCTCGCTACGAATGCTACTCAATGCACGAGCTAGAAACGAGATGAAGATGGCGATGCTGATCCTGGAGAAGGCGCCAGTAAAAAAAGAGAAACACGGGAAGAGCTTCAGGAGCGACGTGCTTACTCGAACACGTTTGCGTACAACTTGCTCTTCACAACTACTGTGAGCTGCAGCGAGCTGAGGACCAGCGCACCGAATCCCGCGATGAACATATCCACCAATGACCCTCCAAACGCGATAGGGCATATCAATGCCGACAGCCAGAAGTTGATGGCACAGCGTGTCCAGACGCCGTATATAGGCTTAGAGTTGAGCAGAGCATCGAGCCTATCGCCGGCTTTTTTCGCGCTCAGCTCGTCGTGCACGACCTGACGGTATATCTGGTGGACCATTTTCAGATTGCCAAGTGCGAGGCGACCGGAGCACTTGATGAAATGAGTCTCGGAGGTACACGTCTCCGGGTCTGCAAAAGATAAAAGGAAAATATTGGGAAGATGGATGAACTCGGCATCGACTTCCAGAATCCGCGCTGCGGCGACCAGCTGAGACTCGATGCGGTGAGAGGGTGCGCCAAACGTCATGAGAGCGCGAGCAAGTTTCATTATAAACTGCTGGCGATTGAGGAGGGCTTGACACGATCAAAGGTGAGCGCTCATCGAAAAATGGCAATTCCGACTTACATGTCACAAAGAAACGAATCTTGATCTTCTGTGCCTCCTTGCGACGTTGCTTGTAGCTCATGGATCGCAGATCCATTTGTTCCTTCACGTTCCTCTCCAAGTCGGCCGGATCGTCTAACAATTCACGTGTCGCACCAGTAATCTTTGGGTCGTCGGCATCATAGCCACCAAGTGAGTACAATCGCGAGAGACGGGGTCGCCTATCCCCCTGCTCTCCGGAAGATCCCGTGCGAGAGGCGGAAACTCCGTGGTCGTCCCATGGCAAAGTCGAGTCTGAGACACGAGAGAGCTCGAGGAGATTCGATACCACACCGCGGTGCCGAGGTGGTTCACCCCTGAAGTCGTTTGGTGATTTGCCGTCCTCACCACGAACGCCGTAACGACCCTCCGAAGATGCCCTGTGACTGTAGCGACTTCTCACACCTGAGCGCGGGGGGGCGGAGAAGTACAGACTCCGAGGTGGTGGGATGTCGTTCGGGTGCTGATAAGATGAGAGGGATACTCTATTGAGAGACTGTTGCATTTCTTCCTCGGTCCTGTCATACAGCGTCCTGTCACTTAAGTCCGAGGTACGACGCATATCAACGTCGTCATCAGGAGAAAAATGATTCCGAGGAACGGCGGTGGATTCGAGGTGATTTGGAGCAAGCTGCCCATGGTTCTCTTGGCTAGTAGCGGGTTCTGAGTCCGGGTTGATTCGCCTGGTTAAGTTAGCCGCCGCTTGTGGAGGTCGTAGGGAAGTAGGGCGGAAAGGAAGACGGGAGGTTAGGCTGGGGAGGTGATCTGACCGGCCGTCTCTCGACTCGCTTCGGGTCTGTGCAGTGGAATCGTTTTCAAAGTGGTTGGATGGAGATGACATTGAGTGAGGAGAGGGAAAGTCCAGCTTTCTACTTGGGCAGGGAGTCCACTATTCCGAATCTCAGGAACTAAGACAGGCTCGGGCTGGTCGTCCAACGATGTCAACTTAAAGATCCCATTGCATTCTAGGCGGGGTATGTAACCCTAACCCTAATATCGAACGAGCCAATGAAAGTCCGATTCGTCCAAGGATTCGTCCAAGTAAAGATTCTCTAGATGGACAAGGAAAGTGGCCCAGAAAATGTTGGAATGAGTGGACCAGAGGCAAGCAGTACGACAGCCTGGTGTATGCTCAAGCGGAGGCGAAACTTGTATAGGGGCTTGGGTGGGATGCTGGGAAACTGAAAGCATGGAGCCTTCTAGAACCATCAAAACACCAAGGCTACGAGTTCGTAAACTGGTGCCATAGCGAAGAAGTGCTCGGGGCTGTTGTGGTTGATGGAGTGCTGTGATGGTAGGTGAACGGCGTTTGTCTATTAGCGTCGTACAGAAAATACATATCTCACTACCGCCAGCCAATGAGCCTATAAAAATACATTGTTTCGAGGCGATGCTAGGCTTACGGCCTAAGTGCTGTCGAGAATTTGGTGATAATGCTAGGAAGGAAATGCCGCAACACCTGGGCAATAATTACATAAGTTACTATATGAGGGTGCTTACAGTGGCGGCCCGATGACTCTCAATCACATAACTTACGATGGTACTCACACGAATATGCATCACCTCGTTTCGAGACGTTATGGGACCCCTCTTCGCTCGAGCGGCATGTAATTATCACGACGGTAACGGGAAGAGACCAATGTGCACTGAGCTAGAGTGCACCGACACTACATTGGAATATGGTCATACTGTGTCGAAAGAAGGAAATGACAACATCGTGAGTATCTGGGCGCCGTTATTAAAGGTAACATCGATCTGGATACGTCGTCGTAATGATTCGTCGTCCCCGTCCTAGGTTAACGTTCTGCTTGTTTACCCTGCACATTCTATAACTTACTGTTGAGAGCAGACACAAAGTACGCTGATCTTGTTCCAAATCTATCGCCCATAACCCCATGAGTGCATGAGTCCCGCAAGTGCTGCTACTGTAACTACATGCAGAACGCCCGAAAAGTTGAGCTGAGGTTGCACTGGCTGACCCAATACTATGGCAAGCAGGAGTGAGCAGCCCCAAAATGGATATCGCAAAACGAATATTCAAAACTCCGCATCGCAGATCAGATAGCCGATTCAATAGCCTTACTCCCGGTATCGCTACTAAGGCTATGGATTATGTAATTATGTAATCATTTTAAAAATTACCATATTCCCGGGATTCTGGCAATTCCTGTAATCATTTTTGCCCCCTGTTGTGACTCGGCGAGTCACATGCAACTGTAGCGAATGGTCCGAGTATATTATCTTTCTCGCCACTTCCTGATGCCAGGCTTTGCCCCTTTACACCCCCAATACTTACTCTGTACTGCGCGCACCGCCCCTGCAATCTATTTGTTGGAGGTGCATGCTCATTCAATAGCCAGAACAATACAATGCGTCTCTTTGTTAATACAAACTTGAAGGATTTTCAACTGTCCTTGTGTCTTACTAGCGACAAGCGCTTGACATGTTTTTTTCTGGCACCTTGAGGCTTGAAGTACTCAGAAGTAGTATATTTGTGGCCCATCCATCGTTTCTCCCTTTCCCATACCACTCGCCTGACATCGTTCCGGAAACCCACAGTCCATCAAGCTAGGGATGCAGTGGTCTTGGTACGACAGAATGGAGTCCGGTTCACAGCCCAGCACAGAGGGTCCAGTCCGGTCCGGGGTCCAATATCGCCGGGGTGCAGTACTGGTCTCGGTACTGGTGCAGTTCGGTCTGGATGGGTTTCGCACTGGGCCCGAACTCGTTGATACCCTAAACCGTCCCTAAACGCTAGGAAACGGTCTATGGCGTGCGCAGGATTTGGGGGGGTGTGAAGCGTCGCGAGGTATCGCGCAGGCCTCCGCGGGGCGCGAGGTGTCGTATCGGGGTCCGCGGCGATCGCGGACGCGTCTGGGTCGAAGGGCTAAAGCCGCGCGCAAGTGCGGCGACGTCGGGAGAGAGAACGGTGTCGGCTGGTCGTAGGTGGTTGGAAACGGTCGCGCACGCTTCGGCACGGCGCGAAACTTCGTATGGATGGCCGCCGGGGTCGGAAACGCGTCGGGATCGAGTTACTAAGGCCGCGCGCGAGTGCGGCACGCTGGGAACGCGAGGGAGTGAGCTACACTGAGCTCAAAAGTCCGAAAACTGTGAGGGAAAGTCTCTGCTATAACCTGGGGTGTAAAGTTGTAATTACATGGGCTATATACTAAGGAAAGTAAGCTAAGGAATGGGGTGCATTAGATAAACAGGGGAAAGCTAAAACACGAAGGTAAGAGTCCGGAGTGAGAGGAGAGCCGAGCGCACAGAGAGCGCGGGAAAGCAGCGAAGCGCGTGAACGCGGCGCTTAGAGAGCGCATAAGCGCAGGGGCATGGCTGTGGAACGTATAGAGACTGTTAGAAACCGCAAAATGCGTGAACTCACCGGCCAGGGAGAGCGCTGGCGTATCATCATGTTGTCTCAGGCTGTTATTGGGTTGTCGTCATTGTCATCATCACCTCTTCATGGACCCGAGCTCAATCTTGCGTTGGCAGAGTGCCTTGGTAAAGTTGGGCATTTGCGTTTTCATAGATATGTCAACTGACCGTGGTCGCTCTTTTGAACCCCGCCTTTCTAATTTGTACGAAGTCCAAGAGAGAGAGAATGCCAGTGCGAGATGCGAAAGCATGCGATGTGTCGTTGATGAAACATTAGAGAGCCGATAGACAGGGGGAAAAGACAGATAGATGCGCAATCTTGAGCAATTGATTGGCAGTCTTGATCGACGACCTGGGATGAACAGATGAATATGGAAGCTGACTGAGAAAGTAAAATAACCAAACAAAAAAGACATCTTGACGAGGGTTTGCCACAAAAGGAGATCAAGTCGGTTGCGCTTGAGGCCCAGCGATGAAGGTCATACCACAGAGAGTAGAGAGCACAAGAACCAAACCGTCGAGGAAATAATGATATCGGAAAAATAAGAACTAACTTGATCGACGGTGATGTACGGAGCCAAGTCCGTGTGAGTTCGTAGGCGGAGGGGATTCCGTGCAGGAGTAACAGAGGAGAGGGAGAGGAAGGTCGAGTCCGGAACGTTCGCGACGGCGAGAGCCGGTGCGAATGCAAACGGACGAGGCAAGGGCAAGAGCGACGAGACGAGACGAAACGAGAACGGGGAAGACGAAACCGAACGTGAGACGATGCCGTCCGAGACGGCGAGACGAGGTAATGACGAGAGTGCCCGAGCGGCGGGCCTAACTCAAATTGGGATCACGCAGAGACGAAGAGGGGAAATACTGATATTTGCGAGCCAGGAACCTCGGTTTAAATACATGCGAACCATGTACGAAACGATCTGAGACTAAGTTGAAGTACAGTAAGAGATAGGGTGGTAGGAGTCAGGAGGAACGGAACGCGGAGACGATCGAGACGAGTAAGGTACGAAAGGCGAACGAGACAACACAAAGGTGCATGGGCGCGGACACGAGTCAGGCGAACAACGAACATCTAGGTAAAAGGAAGCAAAGACCGGGCATACGAGAACAAAGAAATCGAGACACGACGACGCACGACAATACGAGTCCTTCCTTCGAATCCTTATGGCGATCTCGGATCTCTGACGGCGTCTTGAGGGTGGCTGGAGACAGCCGACGGTTGAAAGGGATGGGTGATGCGACGAAAGACAGGGAGGGTTTGACAAAGGACGGCATGACGCGCGACCTGTCTACGAGCGGCTTGCGAGCCATCTGCGAAGGGGTTGGTGTCGACGGTAGTCCATGGCGACGAGAGGCGAGGGTGAGCGAGGGCGGAAGAGACAGCGGGCGGGGAGAGTGTGAGAGAAGGAATGGAGGCGTGAAGATGGTGAAGCCATTGAGAACGCGAATCCGAAATGCCACGCGATGCCGGACCGAGACAGAAAACACGGAAAAACACGCGATTTCGGGCCCAGAGCCTGTGCTATCCCAGCGGGCCAGGCTTTTTGAAGGGAAGAAAACCCCCGATGGTGTGGAGCTCAGAACAACCGACACAACCTCAAGCTACAAGGGAATGAGAAACCAACCTCAATGAAAACGTCGCCCATTGCAGGGCAACCTGCACCTGGAAGCTTGAAGGCCGGAATGGGTATGGTGGTCACGGTGGCATGATAGTAGTGAAGGTCGGGGTCGGGGTTGTATGCCACATTGGAGTCGCCACGGTCAGGATCACGCGCAGCCGAAGTGGGAAGCTTGTGGCTGGCGTTGTTGGTGCATCGTACTACTCCACAGCAGAGAAGACGGCGAGCACGACGGCACCAAAGAAGGTGCCTGTCGTAGCTTGTCGGCTTCACCTCTGCGATGAGGTGTTGTGCACTGGAAAACCCCAGTGCTGTACGGATTGTGACTTGCAGTCAGAGGAGTAGCGACAACGGAGCGGAACGGTGGAGAAAAACAAAAACAAGTCACGTAAGACTCAAACGAGTCAACCCACTTACAACCTACAAGAAAACAAAATAACTCGGATTCCGATGTATATAATACATGGGATGTGACTGCTGATGCGCTGATGGGCCAGTAACGAGTCCGAATGACTGCCCACCTGCACTCCACTGTAGGGACATGAGCGTCCAGTGAGTCCGAAGGCGGAGAGGATTTCCGCAGGAGTTGAAGAAAGGACAGAGACAGAGCTGAGATCCTAAGGTGTGGTTGGCGAAGTGCTGGTGCGACAGCGATCAGGTCAAGGCGTCAAGAGGGTGGAGTGGGAAGATTGAGGGAACGAATGCGAGAATGCGAATGCAAGCATAAACTGATGAGAGACAATTGGGGGGCTGAGATGAGGACGAGAGTTGTCCGACTTTGCGAGAGTTCCGGGTGCCATTGAGTGACATGACCTCAAAAATCATGCAAGCGAACAATAAGAGGGGGGAAATAACAATGCTGGTCTATTCAACAGTGTTGTTTAAATACACAGGCCAGTAGCTACCGCAGAAAGGGATCAGGGAGACATGGTAGGGATGTGGGAGGTGCACAGGAAACGAGTCGGGACGCTGAGATGATCGAAACACGGCAGTGAGACAAGAAATCGCAGAGTAAGGTAGTATGAAGGGAAAGACAGAGAAAGAGACAATGGATTATGATGAACTGACGAGAGTGTGTGTGCGTGCGTACGTAGAACGACGGGAAAAACAGAGTGACTGATAGTGAAGTGCATGTTACAAATAGCGCTGTGTTGTGAAAACCCGAGGCCGCATTGCCAGTGTGTGCACGACACCAGTATCCTACTGGGTATCAGTGACAGACTGCACAGGTTAGATCTTGTACATTGCGCACCTTAGACAAAAAATTTTGGGCAGTTACTGTAGTGTATGGGGGGGTGGCCACCAGGGAAAAAGGGAGCGATGGGCTGCCAACCCTGAGCTCCAAACGACGGACCCTCGCTACAGTATGTGCGGTGATGTGACCGAGTCACAACAGGGGACAAAAATGATTACAGGAATTGCCAGAGTCCCGGGAATATGGTAATTTTTGGAATGATTACATAATTACATAGTCCATAGCCTTAGTAGCGATACCAGGAGTAAGGCTATTGAATCGGCTATCTGATCCGCGATGCGGAGTTTTGAATATTCGTTTTGCGATATCCATTTTGGGGCTGCTCACTCCTGCTTGCCATACAATACCGCTACCATCCTCGGCAAAACGCCCTTGAAAACGCCACACTATTACTATATGTACGTCATGAAACGCGCGACTTTGAACCTGTTCCGTGTGCTGACATTATACGGTAACCTTTTGGTCAGGACAAGAGCGTCAAATTGAGGACTGCTGCCGCACTGCGGACTTATCTAAAAAAACAGCCACAGTTGTGCCACGCGACCGTGGCAGCACACTTTCTGGGGCCAACTTTATAGTCAGTCTATAGTCACTCTATACTACTTGTCAAGGTCCTTTCGATGTCAGAGCTACTTGGTCTCGTCGGTTTGTGAGACATTACTTCATTGTGCCTGGGCCCGTCGGACCCGACACTGTGAATGCCAACATTCCTCATTACAGCCGTTTTCAAACAGATATGACTTTTATTTTGTTCGTTTTCGCTCAGCAAGGCACACTGAAAGGTCCATGGACCTTACCTGATGTGGCACGTGGTGTTAAGCAGACTGTTATACTTACTGCCAGCTACTAACTTAGCCGTACCAAAAGCTAAGGTCCAGACCTTTCAATGTGCCTCGATGGGCCAAAACGAAAAAAAAAAAAAAAAAAAAAAAAGGATTTCCGCATTTAAAAAAAAACGGCTATATTACAGTAAGCGTCGCCAATGCATTACGCACCTGGGCCTGATCTGTAGGCAGGGCGCGGTCCCAAACCGCCGAGCTGTGTGGCTGGGCAGCGTTTTCTGGCGAATCGCCCCTGATAGATTTACCCTCGGCGCTGAGCGCTGAGATTACTGTAAACGTTGTGCGTGGGGACCGGGGACCAGTTCTCGTCGCCTGCTTGCCTTTTACTTTCGCTCCGCAAGAACTGTGTTCCGGACTACAATATTCCCCGCTTTGACCTGGGCCTTGCTGAGACAGTGACCTTGGTTGCCGTGCTGTGCCTTCCCCGCGGTCTATTTTCAAATCCCTTTCCAGGACGTTCCGTGACATGGCCGGTTCCATTCTCAATGGCGAGACCTCTGCGGCGTTCGTACTGTGGGTGCTCTATTGACATGATCACCCGCCTGCATGTAACTTGGATTTTGTCCGTTATATGTTCGTGCTTCGTGGTTGCTTCCCCGTTTTAGCATCCCAAATATTTCTAAATCAACATACCCTAAGCTTGCCGTTGCAATAACAACGTCTACTAGTAATCTAATGCTACTGTATGACATGGGGCTATTCCGCGACGTATAGCAATGATTTCAAACAAGAAAAGCAAAAACACCCGACGTCTGACGACTGTCACAGCTTAGTGCCCGCTCATGTCGAATTGGATGGAACGAAAATTCCGATATGGCGCCCGCCTCGGTGCCCTTGGTACGTATACACTGTTGGGAGAGCACAAGCGCTCCCGTGGCAAGCTTATAAGGCTGCGAACCTTCCTACTTGCCTTCATCACCATTCCTTTCTCTCAGGATCATGTGGACACTATTCAATCCATTTCTTTCCGTCGCCGCAGGCATCACGAACCACTTCCAGCGGCCCTTGAACATAAGCCAAAACGGCGTGAGCACGCTTACCAGCAGCCAGTATGCTGAGTTCGTACCATACGTCCAATTTGCCCGAGCTGCGTACTGCCCATCCAACAAGATTGATGGCTGGCAATGCGGTGGTCAGTGCTCTGCACCCCCTCACAGCTTCTGCAGACTTAGTGACATGGCCATACTAGATGCTTGCGATGCCGTCCCCAGCTTCACGCCAACCCTGACAGGCGGTGATGGTGACGCCACGCAGTATTGTGAGCATCGCACTCAACTTGCTACCCCACCACATTGTTTCTAGAGCCTAATCAACGATCCATAGTCTATGTCGGATTCTGGCCTGCTCAGTCCGCAGTAGTCGTAGCCTACCAAGGCACGAACCCGTCAGAACTGTATGCTCCCCTAGCCTCGAGTTGATTTCACAACCTAAACTTCTCGCAGCTTGTCAGTTCTGACTGACATGAGGGTCCTCCGCACAAAACCGGACCCCGTTCTCTTTCCCAATATCCCCAGTGATGTCGAAGTTCACTCTGGCTTTGTGAAGCAACACAAAAAGACAGCACCTAAAATCCTCAAAGAGGTCAAGCGTTTAATGGCCGAGAATTCATCGACGCATGTCATTCTGGTAGGTCTTCATCCTCAATAGTTGTATAACGGAACGCCGTGCTGAGTGCGTTATCTCACCATGCTAGATCGGTCACTCACTGGGCGGAGCACTCGCGGAACTCGGCACCCTCTTCATGAAACTTAACCTTCCTGCGGGCACGACGGTCCGCGGCGTCACATTTGGGACGCCTCGCGTTGGCAACCTGGCCTGGGCTACCTACTTCGACTCTCAAATCGCCGATTTTACAAGGATGAACAATAATCGTGACATGGTCCCGATTGTCCCCGGCCAACGGCTTGGGTTTAGGCACCCAAGTGGGCAAATATACATCCAGGAGGACGGAAGTGTCATTGCTTGTCATAGTGAGGCGTTCTCGTTCTCCGTTTTCACGCCCGTGCTGATGTTTCCTTCATAGGCTCTGATGACGATGTTGACCCACAATGCAGCAATCTGGCGGTGCCACATTTACATGATGGGAGCACAGCTGATCACAATGGTCCCTATCATGGCATTCTCATTGGCACCAAAGAATGTACTCCATGAGCATGAGGAAGGCGTTGTTTTATCGCTGGGAACTCTTTCTGTCCTGGGAACTCGCTGGGGAACTCTTTCTGTCCTATAGTAGTTACTCCGACATAATCCCTTTGTAAATCAGTCACTAATTTACGACATATATATCTTATGATTGCCGTGCCAAAGCCATGTTGGGTTTTGGACAGACCAAAGCACTCGGATTGACGCGTATGAACACTCCAGCAAAGCTTGTCATTACTGGAGTCCGTGAGCGAATAGGCGACCCAATAGTACGAGCGGCCCGCATGATATTGGGAAAGCATGGGATATGGGATATGAGAACCAAATTAGATCTCGGAAGCTTGAAACTCAAAGCTCGAAGCCAGGTAAACCAAAAGGCCAGATAATGCGTGATACAGCACTGATACAGCAAAGAGCTGGGCGGAACCTGCGGCCCCGCCTCTCCCAGTTCAGTCAACACAACCGCTCACCCGCTCACTCTTTAACAATGTCCCAACGCTCTCCCTTACCCGGCTCGTCCAAGAGACACAACGACATTGATGACAGAAAAGGTACCGTAGTCGGCGCGGTGCAGACCGTGGACCACGCGACGACTACTGTGATAGAGACGGAAGGGTCTCAGTGCGGGACAGACGACGAGACTACCACGACGATGACAATGACTACAGACGAAGGAGAGATGGGGGTGACGGTGACGGTGACAGGTGGAGAAGGAGAGATGATTATGACGGTAGGAGACGGAGAAGGGACGACGTCAGAGATGGCTGACGCACAGACGACGACTACCGCTCGAGGCGGGAGGATTACCGTGACCGCGACCGCGACAAGGGAGACTGTCCCTCACGAGATGGCTGCGACCACCGTGACCGCGATGGGGAGCGCTGGGGATCCGCGCATCGCTCTGCGTTTCCCCGACGCTCGGGCTCGCCCTCGGCGTCAGCCCCGCCCCCCGAGGACAAGGCGAAGCCCAGCTTTGCGCCGTCAGGCCTGCTTGCGGCCGCGACGAACCCGGTCAAGAATGCGGACGAGACGAGCACTCTGCCCAAGTACAACGAACCCCCCGAGGCGCGCGAGCCCCGGGCCCTCGGCGGGTGGTGGTAATCTTTGGGTCACCGACACCATAGCCACCAAGTAAGTACAGTCGCGAGAGACGAGGTCGCCTATCCCCCTCTGGGAACTGCTCTCCGAGAGATCCTGTGCGAGAGGCGGCAACTCCATGGTCGTCCCATGGCAACATCGAGTCCGAGACACGAGAGAGCTCGAGGAGATTTAACATCACACCACGGTGCCGAGGTGGTTCACCCCTGAAGTCTCTTGGCGATGTGCCGTCCTCACCATAAACCCCGTAGCAACCCTCCGGAGCTGCCTTGCGACCGTAGCGGCGTCTCGTACCTGAGTGCGGGGGAGCGGTGGAGTACATACTCCGAGGCGGTGGGATGTCGTACGGATGCTAATAAGACGAGAGGGATACTCTATTGAGGGATTGTCGCATTTCCTCCTCAGTCCTGTCATATAGATCCTTTCACTTGAGTCCGAGGTACGACGAATATCAACGCCGCCATCAGGAGAAAAATGAAGGTGATTAGGGAAAAGCTGCCGATGGCTTTCTTGGCTAGCAGATTCCGAGTCTGGGATGGTTCGCCTGGTTAAGTTAGCCGCTGCTTGTGGAGGTCGTAGGGTGGAAGTATGGCGGAAAGGAAGACATATAGGGTACTTGCATGTAGACGAGCTGCAACACAGAGAACCTGAAGGTCATAACTTACGGATAGACTCGGAGGTACTCCCCTTATGCATTCTTCATGCTCTCCTTGCATCTGGGTACATGCCCAATTCAAGGGTGCATTGTCTCGTTTCGAGATGTTGTGGAACCCCTCTTCGGTCGAGCAGTGATGGAAGAGACACTGCATCTGAGTCCTTGTCCAAGTCAACGTATCCGTGACGTCGACACCATATCATGATACTGTAATCAGTAATATGATCATAACTTATTGACACGAAAGAAGGAATGAGACAACATCAAGTGGGTATCAGGGCGCCGCACCGCCGTCATCAAAGGCAACCTAAATTCAGATATGTCGTCCGAGTCGTAATGATCCGTCCCCCCGTCCTAGGTTCTGCTTGTTTGCCTGTCCGTCCTTACAGTAAGCTTAAAATACAGTTGATAGCAGACCCAAAGTGGGCTTATTACATTCCGAATATATCACCAATAACCCCATTATGAGCGCATGAGTCCCGCAAGGACTGCTAGGCAGTGCTAGCCACGCAGAACGCCCAAAAAGTTGAACTACAGTAAGGCTACACTGGCCACGTATAGTCTCACGAAGCGGGTGACTTGAACTGGTGTGCTAACCTTTTACGGTAACCAACTCCTGCTGGCTTTGAAAAAAGACAGCGGCGCCACAGTTGTGCCAAGCCAAGCCTGCTACAGGCTACAGCGCACACGTTCTGTGGCCAACTTCATAGTCGGTCTACCGTCTTCATCCATGTTACTCCCTCCCCTTTCGAGGTCAGAGCTACTTGGTCTCGTCGGTTTGTGAGACTGTTGCTTTGTCACTGTGCCTGGGCCCGTCGAACCCAATAGCCAACTGTGAATGCCAACGTTCCTCATTGAGCGCCAATGCACCCGGCCTGACCTGTAGGCAGGGCGCAGTCCTCGCATTCCCAAACCGCCGAGCTGTGTGGCCGAGCGGCGTTTTCTTAGCTAATCACCTCTGATGGGAACTTTCCCCCGGACGCTGAGCGCTGAGCGCTGAGAGTCACTGTAACGTCTCGGGTGAGGATTACAGTAGTCCCGCCACCTGCCTGCCTTTACATCCTCCCCGCAACAGCTATGTACCGGACTAAATTACGGTACTGTATTCTCAGCTTTGACCCGTGCCTTACTGAGAGGCAGTGACCTTGGTTTACCGTGCTGTGCCTTCCCCGCGGTCTATTTTCAAATTCCCTGTCAGGTAACGTGGCTAGTTCCATTCTCAGCGGGGAGACCACTGTGCGGCGTTCGCATTGCTTGTTAATTCGATTTTGTCCGTTATATGTTCGTTCTTTATGGGTTGCTTCCCTGATACGGCGCTCCAACACCCTAGGCTCCCTGTTGCGAAATTCGGCGTCTATAATGTTCAGTCTAGTGCTATATTGTACATGAAGCTATCCCCTCCGCACAGCAATTGATTCGAACAAGAAAAGCAATAAAACACGACGTCTGTCGACTGTCACGCTTATTGCGCGCTCACGTTGAATTGGATGTCGGGGGGACGAAAATTCCGGCCGTGTGGCGCCAGCCTCGGTGTCCCTGGTATGCATACACCATCGGGAAAGCGCAAGCGCTCCCGTGGCAAGCTTATAATGATCCGAGCCTTCCTATTTACCTTCATCACCATTTCTTTCTCTCAGGACCATGTGGACACTATTCAATCCGTTGCTTTCCGTCGCCGCGGGCATCGCGAACCGCTTCCAGCAGCCCTTGAACATAAGCCAAGGCGGCGTGAGCACGCTTACCAGCAGCCAGTATGCTGAGTTCGTACCATACGTCCAATTTGCCCGAGCTGCATACTGTCCATCCAACAAGATCGTTGGCTGGCAATGTGGCGGTTAGTGCCCTTTCATGCTCTTCACAGCTTCCCTAGACTTAATGTCATGACCGCCATACTAGGTGCTTGCAACGCCATCCCCAACTTCACGCCAACCCTGACAGGCGGAGATGGTGACGCTACGCAGTATTGTGAGCACCGCTTTCACCTTGTTACCCCACTGCAGTTACTTATGGAGCCTAATCAACGATCTATAGTCTATGTCGGATTCTGGCCTGCTCAGTCTGCAGTAGTCGTAGCCCACCAAGGCACGAACCCGTCGGAACTGTACGCTTCCCTAGTCCCGAATTGATTTCACAGGCTGAACTTCTCGCAGCTTGTCAGTTCTGACTGACATGAGGATCCACCTCACGAATCCGGACCCCGTTCTCTTTCCCAATATCCCCAGTGATGTCGAAGTTCACTCTGGCTTTGTGAAGCAACACAAAAAGACAGCACCTCAAATCCTCAAAGAGGTCAAGCGATTAATGGCCGAGAAATCATCGACGCATGTCATTCTGGTAGGTCTTCATCCTCAATAGTTGTATAATGGAACGACATGCTGGGTGTGTTATACTAGATCGGCCACTCACTGGGCGGAGCACTCGCGGAACTCGACACGCTCTTCATGAAGCTTAACCTTCCTGCGGGCACGACGGTCCGCGGTGTCACATTTGGGACGCCTCGCGTTGGCAATCCGGCTTGGGCTACCTACTTCGACTCTCAAATCGCCGATTTTACAAGGATGAACAATAACCGCGACATGGTCCCGATTGTCCCCGGCCGACTGCTTGGGTTTAGGCACCCAGGTGGGGAAATACACATCCAAGAGGACGGAAGTGTCATTGCTTGTCATGGTGAGTAGTTCTCGCTCTCCGTTTCCACGTCTGCTGATGTTTCCTGCATAGGCCCCGATGACGATGTTGACCCACAATGCAGCAATCTAGCGGTGCCAGATATAAACGATGGGAGCATACCCGACCACAGTGGTCCCTATCATGGCATTCTCATCGGCAACAAAGCATGCACTCCATGAGCTACATTGTACGTCATTAGGAAGGCGTTGTTTTATCGCTGGGAACACATTTTGTCCTATAGTAGTTACTCCGACATAATCCCTTTGTAAGTCACTCGCTCGTGTACGATATTACCGCCGTGCCAAAGCTATGTTGGATGGACAGCAGACCAGAGCACTCAGATTGATGCGTATGAACGAACCTCCGGCAAAGCTTGTCGCCGTGACTCATTACTGGAGTTCGTGAGCGCGATCCAATAGTACGAGCGGCCCGCGTGATATTGGAAAAGCATCGCTGATGGCG
Organism: Lactarius sanguifluus; assembly: GCA_021527775.1. Lineage (NCBI taxonomy): Eukaryota > Fungi > Basidiomycota > Agaricomycetes > Russulales > Russulaceae > Lactarius > Lactarius sanguifluus. The sequence goes on from JAKEYF010000080.1 coordinate 178,434, forward strand.
GGATATGAGAACCGAATTAGATTTCGGAGGCTTGAAACTCAAGGCTCAGCAGCAAAACGAAAGCGAACAGAAAAGCTGGGCGGAAAGCGCGGCCCGCTCCCGGTTCAGCCAACAACAACAACCGCTCACCCGCTCGCACTTCAACAAATGCCCCGACGCTCTCCCTCACCTGGTTCGTCCAAGAGATACGGCGACTTTGAGAACAGAGATAAGTACCATAGTCGGCGCGGTGCAGACCGTGAACCACGCGACAGCTACCGTGATAGAGACGGAAAAGTCTCGGAACAGGACAGACGGCGAGACTACCACGACGACGACTACAGACGAAGGAGGGATGGGGGCGACGGTGATAGTGACAGGCGGGGAAGAAGAGATGGCTTTGACGGTGGGCGACGGAGAAGGGACGACGACAGAGACGGCCGACGCACAGACGACGACTACCGCCCGAGGCGTGAGGATTACCGTGACCGCGACCGCAGGGGAGATCGTCCCCCACGAGACGGCCGCGACGGTCGTGAGCGCGGGGGATCCGCGCGGCGCTCTGCCTCTCCCCGACGCTCTCGCCCACATTCCCGCTCGGCGTCAGCCCCGCCCCCCGAGGACAAGGCGAAGCCCAACTTTGCGCCGTCGGGCCTGCTTGCGGCCGCGACGAACACGGTCAAGAATCCGGACGGGACGAGCACCCTGCTCAAGTACAACGAGCCCCCCGAGGCGCGCAAGCCTCTCGTTGGGTGGCGGCTCTACGTGTTCAAAGGCGAGGAACAGCTTGGTGCGTCGCACTTGATCCTTTCTTTAGCTGCGCACGCCCCTGACGGGATGTCGTGTTTCGTTTATGCAGAGCTGCTCCATATACAGCGCCAGAGCGCGTACCTCATCGGTCGTGACCGCACGGTCGCAGACATACCTCTCGAACATCCGTCGTGCTCCAAGCAGCATGCTGTGATCCAATGTGTGTGACCTGTGCCCTCTCTACTGCTGTGCGTCGTGTGTTCATTTCGGTCTTCAATAGATCGGCTGGTTCAACAGAAGGACGAGTTCGGAGGGTCAAAGGCCGTGATCAAGTAAGGCGTCACTGTTTGTCGTTATGTGCCTAGACATCGCTTATCTTTCCACAGGCCTTTTGTCATCGACCTCGAATCAACTAATGGCACACATGTAAACGGCGGGGCTATCCCTACATCTCGCTATTACGAGCTGAAGGCTAGCGACGGTGCGTTGCGGTCGCGGTCGTGGGTCTACTGGTGCTGACTCTGTTTGTAGTGCTAAAATTTGGAACCTCTAATAGAGAATACGTTCTCCTCCACGACGAAGTGGCATAGCCCTTCGCACGCTTCTCGGCCGCCTTTTTCTACGAGCGCGGTTTCTGGCTACGGATCTGCCCAACGACCGCCATCTGTGCCCACAGTTAAACTAATGCTGACTTGAGCTGGGATAGTAAGCGAGGTATCCGCTCATATTAGAGATTTGGGGTAATCGTCGTTGTTAGTGCGTTAGTACGCCGGTCACAGTTAGTAGGTGGAGCATAGCTATTGGCTTTCTGCGCGCGATGCGAACTCGTATACGATGCCTAATCCGTGCGCGGTGTGTGATAAGTGAGGTCATTAGAAGAGCCAGCACCTCAATCCGTTCCGCAGACCCGCGTGGACCTCAAAGAACTTCTATTCATGAGGGCCCAGGTCTGAATCCATTGGACCTGAATCCGTACGAATATGCATACCGGTACAAATATGATAGCGCAGGAAACGATTCCTGCCTGACCGTGAGCACGTCGCAAAAATCTCACCACGGTGTATACGGCGACCGGCGTGCCTGAGTACAACAACCAGGTTATCCTCACCGTTCGGGCCTAGACGTCCGGAGCAGTCCATGGTGACCTTGATGGTGATAGGAAGGGCCCGCAGCCGCACGCCACCAATCTACAGAGAATAGAGACGATAAACACGGAAAAAAATGCCTCACTTAAGACTGCTTCGAAGCAACTGAAGCAAGAGATGGGATGAGTAAGAAGATTAAATATCATATTCATGTTCGTAAAGCAACCACCTCCGAAACTGTGTGGAGAGTGAAGGCGGACCACTACAGCCTGAGGTGACCGACTCGGACACGGGCCGCCGTTCAAGTTGGCGCCGCTCTAGGTATGATGCCGCTGACTCCTTGTCTTGTGATATTGTGCGGCGACCCTTTTTATATACTCGCTGAGAAGACTGCACTTGAAAACACTGCACTTGAATTCATACAAACGTACATACTAGTATACTACATATGTGGCCACGAGGAACCAATTTAGCGTGTCAATCCCCCGTCCTGGAATGAAGACTAGGGCCTTTTTTTATTTTTTGGATCCATTTTTATTACTGGGATACATGTCTGAGACACAGACCAGTCGTAACTAAGAACTCGTTACAGTTATGAAACTCGATAGTCCCTGTAGTAAGGTGGCCCAAGACTAGGGCCTTTCAATCAACACCAGACTAAAGGACATCCATTACGGGACTTTCTCTTGACGCCTCCAATGGGCATTGAGTCTTTCAACGAACTCGTCTTGCGTGTTGGCAATGGTTACAGGGCAACCAGAGTGCTGGCGTGAAGAAAGGAACCGCTCTGGCTTGTTTTTTTTTTTTTTTTTTTGGACCATTTGTATTCCACAGCAGTACTTAGTACAAGAACGGTCTCTACCCCAACCTGCTACTCTGTATGTAAACTCCAAAACCGCCTGATGCAAACCACGAACGACAAAAAGACAAGCTACCGTATAACAGTAAACAGAGTTGGAACCACTTAAGGCCCTATTAAGTCCGGTTGTCTTGCGCCGAAAACCTGAGGTAAGTAGGAATGGGGAGACGAGAAGGAGAAGGAAAGTATGATAAGTAGAGTTTACGACGTGGGTGGTACAAGTGGCCTCACAGCGCCCTGAAAAACAGTGGGCGCCGCGGCATAGGGTTAACAGACGTACGTAACGACTGGATGGCACCTTCCAAGGAAGCCGGTTAGTTCTGAAGGAGGTAAGGGGGGCCCAGGCGATGAGAGGCCCAGACCCCCAGTGCAGGCGTGTAAACGAGTGGACAACGTGCATGGCAGGTGACACGTCATGAGGGTGGAGGGTGTGGAAGTGAGGTCAGGAGGGTGGGAAATGCGGTCATGGGGGAGGCGACGTGAGGTCAGGGGGTGGGAGGTGAGGACAGAGAAAATCAGGAGGAAGCTGCCGGCACAGCCTTGCCGGTTTTACGCGGCTTGGCTTTCCAGCGCTTCAACTCCCCCGAGTGCCCGAAGGCAAAGAGGGTCCGCTCTGCTAAGAGCGAGCGCAATGAGTCCCCCGAAGGGTCCTCGAAGGTCAGCACCAAAGAAGATGTGGACCCGGGCGTGTACGATGAGGGCGCCCTCACCCAGGATGGGGGCAGGGTCATGCGGAGTCCTCAGTAGGCAGGGTTATCTGCCAAGAGGGCCGCGTGGAGTTCGGAGGATGTGTAGGGGCCCCGGGTAAGTGAAACTCCGGTGGGGATGCCGTTGATGAGGAGGCGGGCCCATTTGCAGTTCTCCCGGGCCTGGACCGGGAGTGGGGATTGGTCCGCAGATAGGTACACCGCAAGGCAGTCGGAGATGGAGTGGGAGGCAGAGGCAAGATGATGCGCCGTGGTGTCGGGTCCAGCGGTGACCACGAGGTTGTTCTTCGCTGTCCACCTAGCGGCGGACAGGGTAACCGCGTGGCCCTCAGATGAGAGCACGGCGTTGAGGTGCTCCACGAGCTCCTGTGGGCTGCGACGAACAGCTGCGGGAGGGGGAGAACCTGCTACTGGCGGGCAGAGAGACACGACCAATGAAGGGCACGCTGGAGACTTCGCCATAGAGGCGAAAGTGGGTTTAGGTGGGGACGGGGGCATGGGACGTGAGGCAGGGGCAGGAGTGGGAGCCGGGGCGGGCTTGACCTTAGCCGGAGTAACCGGGGCAGGCGCAACCTTAGCCGGGGCAGGCATGGGAGGCTGGGCACGGGGTTTCTTAGCACGGGGCTTCGAAACAGGGGCAGGGGCAGGGACTGCCGGCACAGGGGTGACGGCAGCAGGCGCAGGGGCAGGCGGTGGGGCCACGGGGGCAGCCACGGGGGCCACCACGGGGGCAGGGGCAGGAGGGTGAGCCATCTCCACATCCTGAGCCGGCGCAGCAGCAGGGGTGGAAGATGGTGGTGAGCTGGGATTGCTCGCCGGGACAGGTGGGGAGAGGGAGGCGCGAACCAAGAAGTTGAACTTCTTGTCTATCTCATCGAGACGGCGGTTGACATCCTCGAAGCCACACTGCACGTTGCCAGACATGGAGTGGAAGGGCTCGAGGTGCCCACGGAAGCAGTCGTCGACGACGCCGCTAACAGCGTCAGTGACGGATTGGTGGAATTTGGGGTCTTGAGAGGGGGGAGTGGGAGGAGGAAGGGGGCCCAGATGACCAGTCGGGGCACCCAGAATGACGAGGGGGTTGAGGCCAAGCCAGTGGAGGGGAGAGAGACCCTCAGTGTGGGGCGCGGGAGTGTTCAGCATGTCCATCAGTTCGGCCATCAGCTGGGGCTTCTGGCCATCGGTGTTGTCCATGGCGAAGTTTGTTACAACCTCAGCAGGTCGTTCGTTCGTTTCGAGTAGTCGAAGTCGGATTGCCTTCGACTCGGGCGATCGAGAAGTTGAGTTGGCAACTTCTCCGAAGTTTTCTTGAGGGGTTTGTGCGAGCTTTTGACGAGTCAATGTGAGTACTGAGATTTTGACAAAGACTAGCTACCGACTACAGTACATTCGGTAGCTCTACTTATACTTCGTACAAGCCTGGGGTTTATCGTTACGTTTATAGTATGAGTCACCGTTGCCAGCGGGTTGAACCGCTGGCATGAGTCAGGAGTCTGCTGGCATGACCGAGTCACCTTTCCGAATCTGTTCATCTGCTACGTGGCGTGTCACGTGATCGTGACACACGCCCCCTTCTTGATCGGCTCGTCCCGAGCTACATGGGCATGTCAGCGTAACGGGCCCAATCGATTTGATCGTCGTTGTCCGCGATTTCCCCGTCTTCGTGTGCCGGTTGGATACGTTGTGCGAGAGAGCGTGCTTCTACTTCGGTTGTAGGGCGCGCCGGGAGTGGGTGTGGAATAGGGTAGGGCTGGTGACGGACCTGTCGCTGCGTATCGTTGGGGTTGGCGTCGCGCCACCCACAGGACTGGTGTCGGTTGACGTGGTTGTGAGGTACGCGGCACTGGCGTCTGTCGCGACAGTACTGATGAGGTTGGTCGCAGTCGTAGTTCGGGTGGGTCGTGTCGCGGCAATAGATACAGCGCGGGCGTATCGCCCTTTCATCGTGAAGTCTTGGACGTCCCACCGCGCCTGGGGGCGTGCGTGCCAGCTCGAGCGGTATTGCGATGGCGGCAGGGATTACTGGTCGCTCGGGTGCGTTGTTGTTGACGGTCGAGGCGTTGCGCCGCGGCGGTGGTACTGGTATGGGTGGTGGTGCGTTGCTGACGTTGATATGGAGGTTGAGCCTTCCTGCGTGCGCCCCTGGGTTGGTGTTTTCTGCGTCTAACAACGGCGGTATGACGATCGGCGGGAGGTGCGGTGTAAGATGGGTAGGTGTTGCGTTAGGTACGCCTAACGAGGCTCGACTTGAGCGAGGACAGAGTGGCGCGACGTGCAGGGGAACGACTTAGCGAATGCGAGTACGCGTCCTTGCAAGGAACGTGACTACTATGAGCACTGGGGCGGGATCCACCAGGCGTATACGTTGACGAGCGATCTCCCGTACTAAGGCGAGACGCGATACTTGACAGAAGACGAGAAGGATGCTGACGAGGAGAGGAGAAGGCAGAAGTGGCTTAGGATTCAAGAAGACCAAGCTAAGGAGCTCGGTCTTCGTACTGTCCACTAGATATACAGTTGACGAAGAGCTTTGAAGCTCCTCCTGAACGTAAGGTACCCAGTAGCCATAATAGCTCGAACCCTACTACGACTGTCCTAGGTATGAGTCAAGTCCGTACTACGAGACATGTGATAACCACAACGAGCTGACTGAGACGACTGTCCCTGACTAATACTAGGGTAGTCAGAACCCCGTGAGACTGCAGTCCGTACCGATGAGTCCGATCGCAACATCACCCCCTTTCTAGGTGCGACGCCCCGACGCTCCAAAACCCTCCTCCTCGTAACGAATCCGCGTGCGCTGCGGCTGCTGGGCGCCTCTCCTGCCCCGACGAGTCTTCTTCTTCGTCAGCTCGTAGTCCACCATGGTGCCCGCCTCGTCCTCAATGCGCTCCATCGCGTTAGCCATCTCTAGCCGACGCTGACAGCCCGTTACCTTGCCTTGAATCTCCCCCAGGGCGGTGATGAGGTCGTCGATGCGCTGGTTGAGGCGCACGCGCTCCCTGTCGGCGGCGCGGAAGCGATGGACCTCCGCCGAGAGGGAGGGGTCGTGAAGGGAGTCGAGGCAGCGGTCGACGTGCGCCCGATCCTCGAAAGCCTCGGTGAAGAGGACCATGTCTGCCGCGGGGTACATGGGTTTGCCGCCGTAGATGTAGTGCGGGGCGGCGTAGAGGGGGCGAGCGTAGACCTTGTCTGACTCGTCGATAATACCGATCACCATGGGGTCCGGCCCCAGGATCACTTGATGGTAGCGGGCCTCGCGCTCAACCCCGTCGGGGGAGACGATGCGGAATGGGATGTAGTCGATGCCAGTGTTGGCTTTGAAGCCACTGGGAATTTGCGTGTTGATGGTGACGAGGGGTTGGTGGGTGAGGGGGCCCATTACCCCGAGGTCCCGCTTGTACATAGGGGATCCATTGGTGTTGAGCGTGTAGGGGGTCTCTCGGGGATCATCAGTGTCTGTGGTGGATTGAATGTGGGGGTGCGTAGCTGGGTAGTCGTTGGGAGCATCCTCGGCCAGGCCCCATTCCGGAGCATCAGGCGTCTGTGCTTCAACTCCTGCATCCTCAGCTGTGCCCGTCGCAGCTGCTCGTCCCTCCACTCCTTCACCACCTCCCTCCATGGTCGCACGGGCCCGAATTTGGTGTGGTACTTGGACAGGTTCACGGTCACCGTGTCTGTCAAGGTATGGAACGAGGCTATTTGCGGCCTGGCCCTCGAGTAGGGTGCGCTCTTCTTCTTCCGTGACTGCCGCGCAGGCAACAGGCTGCGCACCGGGGGAGTCGGCGCTTCCCTCGACGGTGGGGCTGGGGAAGGCTTGGAGGATGGTGATGGCGTCCTCCCGGGTGACAGGTCCGTGGGTGGTGACCAGGGCCTGGGTGACGGTGTCGATCGTGGACTGGGATGGGAGTGAACAGGAGGACATAGTGCGGAGGTAGACAGGTTGGGAATCGGTAGCGGGGAATGCTGAGGGACTTAGCTCGTAGTGTGCCCGTCTTATATGCGTTTCCCCTGCGGGGTTCAACGCTTTGAAATCCCGAATGGCCTGGTCAGCAAATACGTCGCTTCGGTCGACCCACTGATTCTCCGAGTCGGGATACCCCTTCCATTTCACAAGGTACTGCAGCTTCCGGGTCCTCCCGAACCTTCGCGAGTCTAGAATCTTCTCGACTTCGTATTCTTCCTCGCCTCCTACCAGGTCCGGAGGTGGGCGTTGATAGTTAGGCCCATGCGTCGCGGTCTCGTGATATCTGGTGAGAAGATCGGTGTGGAACACTGGGTGGATGCTCCACTGCGTGGGAAGCTCGAGGCGATAATTGACAGGGGACATCACCTGTACGACCTTAAAGGGGCCATGCCTCTTGGGCGCAAGCTTCGCGGTTGGCTGGTTGGTTCGTAGGTGGCGTCCTTCTAGCCACACGAGGTCTCCTTCCTTGTACTTGGGCGTATCTTTGTGTTTGACCCATGATTTTTGTGCCTTGATAAGGAGGGCCTTGGCTTGCGCTCTAGCCTCCTGAAACTGGTCGATTCTCAGTGCCACCTGGGGTATGGGTGATGGCCTATCGATCCAATCAGCGCGTGGGTTATACCCCATTAGGAGGTAGAAAGGGGACTTCCTGGTGGTCTCGTGGGGCCAGTTGTTGTGCGTGAATTCCGCTATAGGGAGATAGGTCGCCCAGTTGTCCTGCCTCTCATTGGCCCAGAAGCGAAGGTATTGTTCAAGCCACTGGTTAGTCCGCTCCGATTGTCCATCCGTTCGGGGGTGGTAGGCAGTGGAGACGTTTTGTGAGATCCCTAAGATCTTGCACAGTTCTCGTGTGAACCTGGATGCGAAGCGCGGGTCCCTGTCGCTAATGACCTTGGAGGGTAGTCCGAACCGTAGGAAGACATGCTTAGCGTATAGGGCAGCGGTTCCTTCAGCGGTGATCTCCTCTCGACAGGGGATAAAGATGGCCGCCTTAGTACAGTCATGATCTGTGATAGTGAGAATCGAATCAAACCCCTGTGACTGGGGTAACTTGGTGATGAAGTCGAGGGCGATGGTCTCGAAAGGGAGTGCTTCGGGGTCGGGGTAGATCGGGGACAACGGTGCCCGAGTTGGTCGGTTGTTGGCCTTGTGCCTCTGACATTCGGCGCACCCTTTGACATAGTCTAGGACGTCTTGGGTGAGGTTTGGCCACCAGTAATAGCGTCCCACCAGTTGTGAGGTTTTGTTAATACCTGGGTGTCCGTAAACGGGTGGTGTATGGTGAGCGGAGATGATACTTCTCTTGTCATACAGTCCACCCGTCACCACTCGTCTCCCGTCTTTGTACCAGGTGCCTTCGATCTTTTTCAGTCGGTGCGCGTCTATCCAGGGGCGGAGGTAGTCCTCGTCCTGATGGTACGTCGCGTCTGGTCGTTCCATCTCTCCAGGTTCTATTGTCAGGGCATTTGGCATGATGGCCTCGACTTGTGTGGCTCGCACGAAGAGCGCGTCGGGGAGGACCACCACATCTTTGTTGTCGTCATCCCCTTGGTCATAGTCTGGTCTTCGGGAGAGTGCGTCCGCTCTTCCGTTAGCCGTGCCTTTGATGTGGTGAATCTCAAAGTCGTATTCGGATAGTTCCAGTACTTCCCTTGCAATGCGTCTGCTTATTCTTTGTGGTGACCTCCAGTATTGCAGGTTGAGGTGGTCGGAGAATACCTTGGTTTTGTGCGGCGAGCCTGCGAGTAGGGGTCTCCAGTGGCGGAAGGCTTTGACGATGGCTAGCAGTTCCAGGTCGTAGATATCATAGTTGCGCTCTGCCTCGTTAAGCGTCGCTGAGTAGTAGCCTATGGGGTGTCGTTTGCCGTCTTCTTTGCGTTGCAGGAGTACGGCGCCCACTGCGAAGCCTGATGCGTCCACCTCCATCTCGAACTGTTCTTGGAGGTCCGGGTGTGCGAGTACTGGTTCGCTTGTGACCAAGGTTTTGAGCTTTGTGAAGGCGTCCTCCTCTTCTTGTCCCCATCGCCACTCTGTGTCTTTCCGCGTTAGTCTGTTCAGCGGGCGTGCATGTGTGGCGAATCCTTTGATGAAGAGGCGGTAGAAGTTGCAGAAGCCGAGAAAAGATCGGACCTGTTTGACTGTGGTTGGCGTTGGCCAGTTGCGGATGCCGGCTACTTTGATGGGGTCCATGCGTGTCACCCCCTTTTCAAGGATTACCCCCAGGTAATCGATAGCTGGTGCACCGAAGACGCATTTCTCTGGTTTGAAGTACAAGTCGTTGTCTTTTGCGATTTGGAGTATGTCACGTACGGCTGCAATGTGGCCTGCTCGGCCGTTCCGGGAGGCGATGCCAATGTCGTCCATGTATACACGGATGGTGGTGCCCAGCGATTCATGTTTGAGGATGGTGGGACCGCAGAGGGAGTCCATCATCTCCTGGAAGGTGGCAGGTGAGTTGGTGAGGCCAAAGTACATGACTCGTGGTTCGAAGAACCCATGGCGGGTTTTGAAGGCGGCTTTCTCTTCGTCTCCCTCTTTGATGCGGACGTTATTGTATCCCCAGCGGACGTCAAGTTTGGTGTAGATATCCGCATTGCCCAGGTCCGTGATGAGTTCTTGTATGAGTGGCAGGGGGTACTGGTTACGTACGGTGAATGAGTTAATTTTTCGATAGTCTTGGACTGGTCGCAACTTTCCATCCTTTTTCTTGACGAAGAAGAAGGATGATGCGTAAGGGGATTTTGACGGCCGAATGTACCCCTTCTCCAACTGCTCGTCCAGAAATTTCCGGAGGGCGATGTCTTCGTCGCGTGACATGGGATAGATCTTGCAGTCGATGGCGGCTGGGGCGTCCTTCTTGAATTCGATGGCGTGATCCCAGGGTCGCGAAGGTGGGAAGCGGTGTGATTCTTCTTCGCTGAACACTTTGGCAAAGTCTGCATACTCTTCTGGGATCTCTGTTGCGCCGGTGAATTGTTGTGCTTCGATGGCTAGCTCCGTGGCAGTGGTGCGTGCTTTTACTGCCTCCCATTCGTCATAGAGCTGTTGCATGGTGTGGCGTTTCTCATCTTCGGTGAACTCGGTAGGGGCGAATGCGATGGTTACTCCTCGTTCTTCAGGGTGGGTGGTTCGTAGAATCACCGGGTATGCATCTTCTTTGATGACGGCATGCTGCCAGCTGATCTGTGGTTCGTAGGCAGCCAGCCATGGGTAGCCGAGAACGACGTCCTCGTTTCCCGTATCTGTAAGTAGGAACCGCATCGTTTTGCGGGTTCCTTTAGTCTGTACATCGAGGTCTGCGCAGTGCGTGATTAGTCCTGCTTTGTTTTCTGAGTTATCGATGTTCCATATCTTTTTTGGGGTCTCTAGTTCTTTGAGACCGATTCCCATTCGTTTCGCGAACGCGGGTTTGATGAAACTGTCTGTGGCCCCCGAGTCCACTAGTGCCTCTTACTTCGGCCATGTTGTAACTTGTTCGGACGGAAACTGGAATTCTCAACGATCGGTAGCGTGTGATTATTACAGAGTTACAACGGAGCGCCCTCACCCAGGCCGACGGGTTCAGGCGTTTGGAAAACCCTCTTTCCCCCATAGTTCTTGAAGGACCAGATCCTTTACTTCATCCGGTGCTCCGGCCACTCCTTGGAGCCATTCCTGGGCTTGTTGCTGCGGAGTTACTGCTGCGCGTGCTTGCGTTCTTGGTTCTTGGGCGTAGTAATCTGTTTCTGACCTTCTATTGTTGCTGCTTTGTGCGTTGTTGCGATGCTGTGGGCAATCGCGACTGAAGTGTCCCTTTTGATTACAGGTGTAGCAGATTACTTCCCTCACGTCTCGGGGTGGTCCCCTTCCCCTGCCTCGCCCCCTCGGCCCTCCTCTGGGTGGGTAGGGCGGCCTTTGTTGATTGAGTATAAACTCTGCTCCAGCGAGCCTCCCTTGGGCGTCTTCTGCTTCCGCACCTCGCGCCCGTGTTCTATCCGCAGAGGTGTCCATTGCGTTAGGATTTTGGTGATGGGGGAGGTTCCTTGGTGTCCATCCGCTTTGGGGATTTCCCCATGGGCTAGGGCGTGCAGTAGTTCGCGGAGCGGGTGTCTTTAACGAGTTAAGACGTGCCTGTAGATGCATGTACTGTTGCTGCTTCTTCAGCGCTGCCTGTTTCCATGCCTCGAATGTTGCGGGTTCGTATTGTTCGTAGACTTTAGTAAACAGTGCCTTTGGTAGTCCCTGCTGTGAATAGGTCCAGCGTTTGAGGGGCATCGAGGTTGTAGTCAGCTTGTCGGGCTAGGCGTTCAAAAGTAGCCACGTAGCTGTCAATGTCCCCTTCCTTCATATGGACGCCCTTGCGCAGCTCTGCCTGTGCTTGTTCTTTTTCCATCGTGTTGGCGAATCGTCGGGTAAAGGCGTTAAGGGTCTCTTCCCAGAGGCGTCGGGTGTGTTCAGGGAATCCGGCTTCTGTCTGGCGCATCAGCCAGTCGGTCATGTACATCACCCATTCGTTGACCGTCTCTCCTTGGATGTAGCCGAGGAAGAGGAGTGATCGGCGGTAGTAGTTGCGCATGATGTCGCTCGTACTGTTGATCCCTTGGTAGAGGTTCCATTGTGCTCTGAACTGTAAGGCTTTAGTGCGCTCGCCGTTGAAGACCATGGGGGGGTTGCCTAGGAGTCTGTCTGACGATCGAGGTGGGTTACCGATGGGAGCTGCTCCTGGGAATCCGCCTCCTCCGGGTCCTCCGCCTCCTCCGGGTCCTCCGCCTCCTCCCCCGTGTGGGTGGCCTCTTCCGGGGCCCCCGCCTGGTGGTCCTCCTCCTCCTGGAGGGTCTGGTTCGTCGGGTCCGATGGCTCTCATGAGGGCCGCATCGTCTGCGGTCATCCGATGTCCCGTGCTAGGGTTGATGGGGAGTAGGTCTTCTGGGACTCCGTCTTGTGGTAATTGTATGGGGTCTACTTGGACCTGGTACGTTGGTTCTAACTGTGTGGTTGTCATCTCGACTGGTGGGTGAACAGTGATCTGCTCAGCTTGTGGTGCGTCCCTGATCGTGATCCCTTGGGCTAGGTTCGCTAGTTCTTCTTCCTCTTCTGCGTTTACCTGCGAGAGGTGGTCTTCCTCGGATTCTTCACTGCTTCTATCCGATCCGGAGTCTTCCTCCGTGGTGCTTGTGGTGACTGCGCCGTCAATGGGTCCGACTCTTGCTGTGGGGACTACTTCGCTTTCTAGGATGTCGCACCGGTATTCGTGCGTTGTTGGTCTGACTACTGTTCGTATTCCTGCGTCGTTTGTTGCGAGTATGCACCAGCAGGTATGCTCGAAGCTGAACTCAACTGGGTAGTACCGACTTGGTCGGTTAGGGAAGTCGACGAAGTATCCGGTTTCTCCTCTGTGTGTCCTCCACCTAGCGGCTTTCAGATAGCGCGTGGGGACGTTTCGTTCCCCTCTTCCTGGGATGATATATGATTGGACTTGGTTCCAACCCCACCGGTCGCCTGTCATGGACGCCACTGTGTGTGTTCTATGGGGAGCTTGGTCTTAATGTTGCGTTAGGTCCGCCTAACGAGGCTCGACTTGAGCGAGGACAGAGTGGCGCGACGTGCAGGGGAACGACTTAGCGAATGCGAGTACGCGTCCTTGCAAGGAACGTGACTACTATGAGCACTGGGGCGGGATCCACCAGGCGTATACGTTGACGAGCGATCTCCCGTACTAAGGCGAGACGCGATACTTGACAGAAGACGAGAAGGATGCTGACGAGGAGAGGAGAAGGCAGAAGTGGCTTAGGATTCAAGAAGACCAAGCTAAGGAGCTCGGTCTTCGTACTGTCCACTAGATATACAGTTGACGAAGAGCTTTGAAGCTCCTCCTGAACGTAAGGTACCCAGTAGCCATAATAGCTCGAACCCTACTACGACTGTCCTAGGTATGAGTCAAGTCCGTACTACGAGACATGTGATAACCACAACGAGCTGACTGAGACGACTGTCCCTGACTAATACTAGGGTAGTCAGAACCCCGTGAGACTGCAGTCCGTACCGATGAGTCTGATCGCAACAGTAGGGACATTGGCCGTACGCAACCTGCGATCAATGTCGTGACTGCGCGCGTACCACTCGGCCCACATCAACTCCAAGTCACGAGCTCTCTGCAGGAGCTCCTTCTTGAGCCGGGCCGACTGTCTGAAGTGCAGCACGTCAGCACACACGCCCGGGTCGGCCAGTCGTACCAACGCGAGGTCGATCTCATGTTTGGATGGGTGTTCAGGGTTGTATATCTGTACGTCTTCGTCTTCTGCACTGTGCTGTTCGTGAGGCTGGGCTTTCACGTAGAGCCCCATGCTATAAATGGGGGCGTCGCGACTTTCTGCCCTGAGTATGGTGGGGCGTTCTTGTTGATCGATCATAAACCGCACGTATCGCGCTTGTCCGCGACCACCCGCTTGTAGTGGTATGTTCATGGGGTAGTCTTCTTCCAGTGCAGCGAGTCTCCAACCCCATCCCGGGTGTCGATACCCGGGTTCGTCACCCTGCAGGTTGTCTGCGGCTGGGGGCGGGTCTAGATACTCTGGTTCCGGGCCTACGGCGGGCCCGAGTATGAGTTGCTGAGCATCTGCCACCGCGGTGGCACGTCGTTCGCGCAACTGCGTAGTGATTTCGTAACGGAGTCGACGGAGTCTACGCGTTCTCGTTTGAGAGGCGCGGATATGTTCTCCGTCGGATAGGAACGTCGAGTAGCCATACATATCTTGTCGAGACCGCGGGGAGTTGGTACGCGCATCATAGTCGCGACCGACTCGCGCCCATGCAGCGACTTGTTGTTCGATCTCCGCGATAAGCTCTGGGGTAAGCTCGTCGTCGCGGACGTCTGGGAAGTCTGGTGGCGGGCTGGGCTGTTGCATTGAGGAGATTTCGAGAGTTGCGATTTCGCTGCTTCGTTTGTCTTTCGCGCGGTATTGCTTTATACACTCGGGTGCGTGCACGTCGGCGGCTTTCTCCCAGCTGTCGTGCGCGGCGGAATAGCCTCGCCATCGCACCAGGTATTGGAGGGCCTTGCCACGTCCGTGGCGTCGTTCTCCGAGTATTGCTTCTACTTCCCATTCTTCTTCCCCGTCTACTAGGTCCAGTGGTGGTTCTGCGAAGTTCGGACCATGTATCTGTGTCTCTCAATACGGCGTAAGCAACCCCGCGTGGAACACGTTGTGAACTTTCCACGTCTTTGGTATTGCCAATTGATATGCCACGTCGGACAGCTTGCGTGTTATCGTAAAGGGTCCGTACCTTTTTGGCGCCAATTTGGCTGCCGGCTGGGTGGTGCGCAGGTTGGTGGCGTCAAGCCATACCTTATCGCCCATGCAATACGGCGTGAACCATGTGGTGTCGATCCACGTGGTTTGTGCCCGTGTCATAGCTTCGTGGGCGTGGCGTCTTGCTTCGTGAAGTTGGCGGAGTCGCTGCGTGGTAGTGGGTACGTTGGAGTCGGTTGTACGTGGTTGGTGTACGGTGGGGATGTACCCTGTTAGTAGGTTGAATGGTACTTCTTTTGTCGTTTCCGACTTCCAACTATTGAGGGCGTATTGCACAATCGGTAGCCAATCTGCCCAGTCAGTCTGTTGATAATTCACGTAGATGCGGAGATACTGTTCGAGTCATTGGTTGGTACGTTCGGATTGTCCGTCCGTTTGCGGGTGGTACGCCGTACTGATGTTTTGCGTGATCTGTAGTGTTTTGCATAACTCTTTCATCACGTTTGCGGTGAATCATGGATCGCGATCTGATATGACTCGTCCCGGCAGCCCATAGTGCGGGAGGACGTATTGCAGGTATTTCTTCGCGACCCCTTCGGCTGTGATCGTCTCGTTGCACGGCACAAATATGCTGGCTTTGGAGCACGCTTGGTCTGTGATGGTTAATATTGTATCGTACCCTTGGGATGGTGGTAGCTTGGTGATGAAGTCGAGTGCTATCACTGTGAACGGTAGTTTCGGTTCGTTGTGTATGATTGGCGTGAGCGGTGGTTTGGGTCGACCCGGTAGCGCTTTGGTACTTTGGCACGTGGCACATCCGTTCACGTAGTTGGTTACTGTTTCTTTCATTCGTGGCCACCAGTAGTGTTCTTGGATGTGGGTTGTAGTTTTCGTAATACCGGGGTGTCCTGTGGTGGGAAGGTCGTGAAATAATGTAATTACCCCCCTCTGTAGAGTCTGATCGTCCACGATCACAAGTCGTGCGCCTTTCCACCAGAGACCGTTGGAGAGGATGATGTCGGAGTCGCGCGCTAGGCGTTCTAGGGCCGGCAAGTGGCTCAGTTGGGCGATGCCACAGCGGTCGTCCAGTGTGGACATCGTGGTGGCTTGGATGAATAGGGTGGGCGGCAGGACGAGGACGTCGGTGTTGTCTTCGGTGCCGTTTCCGTGAACGGGGTGACGTGACAAGGCGTCGGCTTGTAGGAGTGCGCCCGGGCGGTGGATCAGTCGGAGGTCGTAATCAGCGAGAAGGTTGACGAGGCGGGCGACGCGTCGGTTGATACGTTGCGGTTGGCGATAGTGGATGAGGTTGGCGTGGTCGGTGAAGACCGTGACCGGGTGTCGTGCTCCGACGAGAAGATGTCGCCAGTGTTCCAGCCCACAAACTAAGCCGAGAAACTCACGATCGTACACGTCGTAATTGCGTTCTGCTGTAGTTAGGGATTGCAAGAAATACCCGACCACTTGGGGTTTTCCTCTAGGGTCGTTCTGCGTGAGGATCGCTCCAACTGCAAAGCCGGATGCGTCTGTTTGGAGTTCGTACGGTAGCGCGGGATCGGGTTGCCGCAGCGTCGGCCGTGAAGTGGCGATGGTGATTAAGCGATCTAGTGCGTTCGTACATTCCTGCGTCCACTCAAATGGGACGTCTTTTTTCAGTAGCGCGTTGAGAGGCTTTGCCAAGGCTGCGAAGCCCAGGATGAACGGGCGTTGGTAGTTGAGAACCCCGAGTACACTTCTGATTTGTCATACGGAGGTGAGTGTACGGGGCCAATCGCGAAGACCGTTGGTCTTATCTTCGCCCATTCGTATCGAGCCTTCGCGAATCGTCATACCGAGGTAGTCCACTTCTCGTTGCTCGAATTCGCATTTGGAGAGTTTGAGGAAGTAACTTTCGGCTGCTAGAATGCCGAGAACCTGGTTGACGATAAGGCGGTGCCTCGTTAGATCGAGCGTGGTAGCGATCAGGATATCATCCATATAGATGAACAGCTCCGATGGGTATCGATCGAGAAGCGGGCGGAATATGCGAAGCATCGCTCGCATGAACGTGGCTGGTGAGTTAGTTAATCCGAAGTACATGACGAGGGGTTCGAACAACCCTCTCGGCGTTTTGAACGCCGCCTTCCACCAGTCTTCTTCTTTGATCTGGATGTTGTTGTAGCCCCACCGGATGTCGAACTTGGTAAACAGCGCTTTGTCCGATAGATTGTCCAGTATATTTGAGATAAGCGGGATTGGGTATTCGTCCCGGATGGTCAGCGCGTTAAGTGCTTTGTAATCTTGTACGGGCCGGAGTTTGCCATCTTTCTTTTTGAGGAAGAAAAAGGACGATGCGTATGGGGATTTTGATTCTCGAATATACCCTTTCTCTAAGTGTTCTTTGAGGAATTCGTCTAAGTGGGCTAGTTCGGTGGGGTTGAGCGGGTATATCTTGCATGGTAGTGTTGTTGGCGCGTCCGGTTTCAACTGGATTGCGTGGTCATTGGGCCTTTGTGGTGGAAATCGTTTTGCCGCTTCTTCTGAGAAGACTGTGGCGTGGGTTTGGTAGGCTTCCGGAAGCTGTACTTCCGGTTTTGCTTTCTGGGTTTGTTCTGCCCACTGTTGCGCGATTGTGGCGATTTCGATTTTTTGCGTGAGCCTAATGGGCGGTTCGTCTAGTATGCCCGTAGCCCAGCTGATTTTTGGGGTATGCGTCTGAAACCACGGATAACTGAGGATGAGTCGGGATCGTCCGAGGTTGGTGACATAGAAGGAAATCTCATCGCATTTGTCGCCGCTATGGTACTTTAGGTGGCACTTGCTTCTCAACCCTCCGCCCACATTGACGGTGCCGTCTACATTTGTCACTTCTCGGGGAGTTGTTTTTGTGGTTTCAAGCTTGAGCCGCCCCACTACACGATAATCGATGAAGTTTTCTGACGCTCCCGAGTCGAGAAGCGTGGAGACGCTTTCTTGTCGATCGGGTCCCTGCACTGGCACGTCTATAGTGAGTGCCGTAGGCGTGGTACTTTCGATGGCGTTGATCTCTTCGCCATCGCTTGGGTCTTCGACCTCCCCTTCTAGCAACATGTTTGCTATTATTTCTTGTCGTTCGCGTTTGGATAGCCCTAGCATTGAAGCTTGGGCTACTTGCATCGCGTTTACCGTGGCCGGTGGCGTCGGGTTGCTGGGGTTGTTGCCCGCAACTGGTGTTTTCGCGACCACTTCGTTTGCTTTTACGGGGGGGTTCTTCTTCTGCGGGCAGAAACGCGATAGATGTCCCTGCTTTTGACAGCGGAAACATCTCCCTTCGCGTTGGCACTTTTCTTTTTCTTCGGTCAAGAGCTGATTGGGGAATCGCGTCTTGGGTGGCCCTACCGTGGCGTTGTCTACGTCCATCGGTACCGGGTCGTCACGTCGTGGCGCGTGTGTTTTCGTAGTCTGAGTGGGGCCCATTCGTGGTTGTCGTGGCCCGCCCGTACCGGCGCATGATGCTATAGTCTGGTATCGTTGTGTTTCTTGTCACGCCGCCTCTTGCCATTCGTCCATACGGGTATGGTGTTTCTGCGTAGGCAGGCGATGAGAAGGCCCCTTTTCAAGCCTCGGCGGAAGAATTCGATGGTGCCTTGCGCGTTCGCGTCCCACCCGGCATGGCTCGCGAGGCGTTGGAACTTGGCGATGTAGTTGTCGATGTCGTCGTTGGTCATGGTGAGGGATATCAACTGTTGGTAGGCATTCTGTTTGCTCATTGTGTCAGTCCACGTATTTTTGAACGCGGTCTCAAAGCTTGTCCATAGTGCTTTGTCGTTTTCGGTTACCGGGTTTAGCGTGCGCTTAACCTTGCCGTCGAGGTCGAGTTCTTGTCCGTCTACCCAGTCGTCCACCGCGTTTCCGCGGATAAAGGACAGGGCTAAGCCTACTCGCGCGTACGGCGAGACGATGAGTTCATGTGTACGATTGTTCCGCCGATACTGACGAAACTCTCGCAGGAATTGTTCGCTCTTTTTCCTGTCGCCCGCGAACATCGTCGGGGCAGTGCCTTTGAGACTACCGGTGAGTAGAGGTGTTGCCATCGTTGGTAGTGTCGTTGTCTGTGGAATATAGGTTGCTAATACGGCGGCGGTAAGGGCTTCGATAGTTTCGGTGGGTTCTGTGGGTGGTTCTTCGTCGACTTCGATGGGTTGGGCGGTTGTCGGTTCTTGATGGACTGGCGTTAGTTGGCGGAATGCGGTGGTGAGTTCTTCGATTGGATCTGCGGTATCGATGTAACTTGGTTCAACGAAGTTTGGGTGTAGGGGATCGCTGTGCCTCCAATAGCCTAGTCCGAGTTCTCTGGCCCCGCTGGAGTCGATACGGAAGTTTGTTTTAGTCTGCCACTGGCTGTCGTGTCGTTCGAGGATGTACCAATCGTCGTTGATGAATTCTGCAGTTAGTGTCCCTCGGTTTTCGGGGAGCGTACACCGGTACCCTACGTCTGTGGGGTCTAAGTGGGATATGAACCAAAAGGCTCTTCCGAGTACGTGTGTTGGTAGGTCGTCGAGTGGTCGCCGATTTACGGTTACCCACGAATTGTCGTCGGGGATGTCGTATGCGAGGCTAGCCACCTTTTCAATACTTTTTTGTGAATATTACTATTCACCGTTCGTGTCTGCCCGTTGTGTCTGTCGTGTCAATCGGGTATCTCGCATTGTTACGCAAGGTCGCTCGGAGGGGTCCGCATGCGGTTCGTTTCACACGGGGTCGTGTAATGGGAGCTAGTCTTTTGTTACGACCTCAGCGGGTCGTTCGTTTGTTTCGAGTAGTCGAAGTCGGATTGCCTTCGACTCGGGCGATCGAGAAGTTGAGTTGGCAACTTCTCCGAAGTTTTCTTGAGGGGTTTGTGCGAGCTTTTGACGAGTCAATGTGAGTACTGAGATTTTGACAAAGACTAGCTACCGACTACAGTACATTCGGTAGCTCTACTTATACTTCGTACAAGCCTGGGGTTTATCGTTACGTTTATAGTATGAGTCACCGTTGCCAGCAGGTTGAACCACTGGCATGAGTCAGGAGTCTGCTGGCATGACCGAGTCACCTTTCCGAATCTGTTCGTCTGCTACGTGGCGTGTCACGTGATCGTGACAAAGTTGGAGAAGAGGTCAAGAATGTAGTCGACCCCGTGCTTGACAGCGTTGGGGTCGAACGGAGGGTAAGAGGAGGAGGGAGGAGCAGCGCCAGGGGAGGGGCCCCGATACATAGCTTGTATGTCGTCGAGGTGTCCCCCAGTGGAGAGGTAGTCGTCAAAAGAGCTAGACATTTCTTAGGAGATGGTGGTGGTAAGTGGAAGAGGAGTGGTGCGCTCTGGCTTGTTGCAGTTGTCATCCTCTAACCATAACAATTGGAGCGCCAGCAACAATGTCTCCTCAGTAGTGTCTTCGAGCGCAGAAGCAATACACCCTGCCAACCCTCCAGATACCTCCAGCACCTCCACAGCAGAGAAAAGGCGGAGAAGTGGCAGCCATTTGCTCTTTAAAAGGCCTCGCCCTACCCGGCGAGGGATGGTGGAGGCCTGGAAGGAGACTTGGAGATGACCCACATTGGAGGTCATAGCGACAAGTTGACCAAGCACATGGACCACATACAGAACTGGGGAAACGATTGGGGTATCGTCCAAGATCATTTTAATGAAAAACTTGGCATGAATGCATTCGCCTTGTGGGAGATCAAGTTCAACGTAGGCACTGTCGGGATAAAAAGTTACTTGGGCGCGCCTGAACTGGGCAAGCTTGAGGTTTGAGCGATCAATGAACTGAGAAAGTTGACGAGCTTGAACCTCCTGCATCAAGTACTCTATTCCGACATCCTTGACTCGAGGTGCGTCAATTTGAGCCACGAGGTCCTCCAAGTACTCAAAATCACGTCCGAATACAAACTTGGTGAGGGCGGGAAGGACAGCCAGCATTGGGGGATCTGGGCACCTTCTGTGCTCATCGGAAGTTATCGAAGATGGCTCAGATGGGTATCTGTAGATACTTAGGGTTCTGAGCTTGGTCAAAACGGCCAGGCTGTTGACCATCTCCTCTGGTGAGATGTGACCATAATCGGAATAAGTTGGGGGAACAGAGTCGAGTTGGAGAGAAACGAGGTCACGAGCCGATAAAAGTAGAGTGGGTAGTCCTGGAAAGGAGATGTTTTCTAAGCAGAGATGTTGTAGACACGGGGCAGACCCGCCCAAAAATTCATCGGGAAGGTCAAGTACTTCCGGGTCATAGTCATTATCCTCGGGTGCTGAAAGCTCAAGATGTGTCAAAGCTGGAAATGGCACTCGCATCACTTTGATCACCTCGAACACGTCCGGGCACATCGTGAGAATATTAATGCTGTGCACGCGAGTAGGGTATCCGAGTGCGGCAATGAGATCATCTTCACCCTCTGGAATGTCAAATACAACAGTGAGAGGAAAGTCTGGCCAGAGACTGAGGTTCTTCAAGTTCCTGTTTCTGAAGGGCATTTCCAAGGGCATGGGCATTTCATTTGAGCAGCAAAGATGCAGATCGAGATGGCGTGGTGATGCAAATATGATTTGTCGCCATCTTTGGCAGACATGCACAAGTCTTTGCCATACCCTCATATGTCTTAAGGAGTCCAAAGAATTATGAGGGTCATGTAGACAGAAGGCAAATATTTCTAGCAAGATATCGTCTGGGAGAATGTTGATTGTCACTGCATGTCTGTTACTCTCCCCTGTGCCACGCAAGTCAGTACCCATTGGAGTACTAACCAGAATCTAAACGCGCACCATGAGCACGAGCCATTTCAAGTTCGATCTTCTGCAACTTAAGGGCCAGGTGTCGTCGAAGAGGCGCCATCATGAGTTGTTGAAGGGAGAGGGGTTGATCGACGTTCAAGTTGATCAGTAATCAGGATCTAAACAAAGTTGCGGAGTGGAGCCGTCTGGGGGCAAAAGTGGAGAAATACTTTGGTTCGTGACAAAAAAAAAACATTTTGTGTAAAGTTAATCGTCACGCAATGACCGTTGTGGAATCATACAGCCGTGTCGGGTACTCCTGCCACGGCTAACTAATAACGCATGATGCCATGACGCGTCTCAGTAAAAAAGGGAAAACCGGAATTACAGTAGTCGCCGGCAGTCCGGAGATGTCGGGTCGAATTGAGTACTCAACGTACTCAACGACGCCAACGATGGAAATGATGATTGAGGCACACTGGCACATGCAGTACTAGATGTGAGTCATTCTTTCCCTGGAGGCTTCACCGACCATTCCTCCAACTTTTCCCTCTCCTTCCCTTCGAGTACCTACCTCCAACAACATTCTCGAGACCAGTAAGTTAGGTTCCCACTAAGCGGTGTTGGACGGCGCTCACTCTACTCTGCAGGAGTCATTCCCCTCAGCCAATCGAGGAACCTGTGCAAATCATTGCACGGCCCATTGACGACGAAGCTCAGGCTATCCCCGAGCCTGTTGAAGAGCCAGTCCAAAGTACTCGTAGAAGAGGCCACCCAGGTCACTCAACCTGCCGAGGAGAGTCATCGCTCCTCAACTTGCTGTGGAGGAGACTCAGGTACCGGTCTCTGTGCCCATCACGATACCCCCTCTCTCCTGGCCAGGTAACAGGCATGTCAGGTGGTCCTGGATATTTCGATGCTGCAGCTGGACATCCCTCCTACGCCTCAGCGTGGCCGCAGCCCCCACCGGGCACCGATCCATGGGGGCTCGCGCCCGATCCGCAAAACTACTCCAATGGAGGGATGCCCCCTGCAATAGCGGTATATCCAGCTGGACCCGTCTCCCTAGTGGCGCCGATGGCCGTACCCGCATATCCTCCCCCTGGCACACCAGCGCACTTTGACGCCCGGAATTACATCCCCCCCGAGTCCTCCACAGCTCCATTCGATGCAAGAAATTACGTGCCTCCGGACGAGCAGCAGCCCGCAAACATGTACTCGTCGTACGAACCGTACGAACCGCGTACGAGCGAGAGCGCCTTTGACACCGCAATGCAGCTACACGGAGGTGGCGTCATCTCGCCCGTCGTCCCCCCGGCTGCGTATCTCTCGTCACCCTATCACTCGAGCAGCAGTGGCGGATCTTCGTCGTACCCCCAATCACCCTCGGGCACATTATCGCGTTCGAAGTCGAGCCAAGCGACGGAGCGGGAAGCCAGGCTATATGATCGTCCAGGTACATGGAGGCCCCGTTTTCAGATGCCGAGATCGGGCGTAGGCTCATTTCTCCCAAATTTGGCTCGCGGGAAAAGTTTCCCACCAGGTGCGTCCCATCCGTCCGTCATCCCCAACCACAACCTCTTTTTTTTTTTTTTTGTGATCCCTTTTTGATTCTATGATTAGATGCTTATTCTGCTGCCCTGACAGTCGACACGACATCGCGGACTTTGGACGATCGCATTCGTTTTTCCGCGCTCCGGGAACCCCGGTGCTGTGGGACCTCCGTGACGACCTCTGGCGCGTGCTGTTCCGCGAGCTGAAGCGCCCGGTCACGGAGCTCGATTTTGCGCGGTTCACGACGGAGCCGCCGACGCCATACATGAAGCTGTACCACTCGCGTCTACCGTGGTACATCGAGGTGACGACGACGAACGGGGTCGGCGTGACGTTCCACGATCTCTTCACGCATATCCAGCGCGTACTTACGTCGCGCATCAAGAATTCGGACTTTTACAACAACGAGCTCACGCAGGAGGAGCGCGAGAAAATCTCCCGCGCGTGGAAGGAACGGTGTCAGTATAATCAGGGCGCGATGAACCAGGGAGTGAAGAAGGTGGACTATCTCATGCGCGATTGCGTTTTTATCGGACTCGTGCGTGGGCGCGATGGAATGTGGGAGATGAAGACGAGAAAGGTGTAGGCTGTATTTCTTCTCTGTTTTTCTTTCTTCTCTCTCTCTTTCTCTCTCTCTCTCTTGACACGATAGGGTCCTCTGCATTATACTTATCCATCCAGTCATGACTTAATCCACTGGGGATCTACCTAGATATCTTTTTTGATGCCAATGCTGTTATGATGCTGTACGTCTCATGTACCTGTATTACACTCTCCTCAGTTATTATCAGATGCTCGTCGAGTTCTCACTCGAGTTCTCACTTTCAGTGGACCGCCCGTCCCGTGTTGATCGGATATATCGCCTTGGCCGCGGTTATGTTCTCGGGTCTGCATTGATAGCATGGGACTCAATTCAAAGGAAAAAAAGACTCAATTCAAAGGTTTGTACGGAACACTAAAGTCTGAGTTGCTGACTCGAGTGCACTGCATCCTTTTTGGAAGCACTGAATACACTGTTATCATGGCGATACCAAAAACTATCAAATATACCCCGCATAACTCACAAGAATAGTAGAAGAGATGCGACCTCTCGTCACCTTCAACGAACCAGAGCGAGCCTTCGAGTGTGCAACGTTCATGACGGAGCGATGACTGGATACTCGTTCTTGTTGGCATCGCAACCACAGCCGCGGACGGACTCCGCAGCGACACCGCGGTCTCAACGGGGTACAATGTATATACAAATTAAAAATGAACCGAGAAGGAGGTGGAAATAATGCGCGCAGTCACAGTGGGTACGAGTTGGGCAACTTGGGATTACTGTATCATCAGCAAAAAACCACAAAAATTTTATTAATTTTGAAAAGTCGAAATTGCTTACGCAAATTATAATAGAATTTAAGCTTATATGATTATTATAACAGAATAATGATTGCTTATGATCGGGCCACAATCATTGGTGCTCCATCTAGGTAAGATATAAGTACTTACAATTCCCATGGCCAAACACGGTTGATTTATAAGCACTTACAATTTCTGTCATGGCCGCATTATAAGCGCTTACAATTCCTGGATAATCACACTGAGTTTCATGCACTTCAAATTTTAATTTAATAATAATCAGTATATTTCGCATTTCTCATCACTACCTATCATGCTGTAGAACTGAGTCTGAGATAAAAGATACACATGACGGTAGCCGAGGTGATTGAGGGTGACAGTGCGTGCGTGTAGATGAAGTCACCGCTGATACCCTAAACTGTCCCTGAATGCTAGGAAACAGTGTGCAGGGTCTAGCGGGTGTGAAGCATCGCAAGGTATCGCGCAGGCCTCCGCGGGACGCGAGCTATCGTATATGGGTCCGCGGCGATTTCGGACGCGTTGATGTCGAAGCGTTAATACCGCGTGCAAGTGCGGCGACGTAGGGAGAGGAAACGGGGTTGGTCGATTGCAGGTGGTCGGAAACGGTCGTGCACGCTTCGGCGCGGCGCGAAACTTCGTATTAGTGGCTGCCTGGGTTGGGAACGCGTCGGGTTCGAGCCACTAAGGCCGCGCGCGAGTGCGGCGTACTGGGGAACACGAGGGAGTGAATTACACTGAGCTCAAAAGTCCGAAATCTGAGAGGGGAGAAGTCTACTATTAGAAATCTAAGGTATAGGGTTGTAGTTACAATATACTGAGATAGTAAGCTAAGAATGGGGGTACATTAGCTAAACAGGGGAAAGGGGAAATGCTAACACGCGAAGGGAAGAGTCCGAAGTGAGAGAGGAGCCGAGCGCGCACAGAGCGCGGGAAAGCGGCGAAGCGCGTTCGCATGGCGCTTAGAAAGCACGCAAGAGTGCGGGAGAGCGCGAGCAAAGGCAGAGGATCTAGAAAGTGTAAAAAGTGCGATTTCATCGGCCAGGGAGACCGTGGTCATATCACCGCGTCTCCGACCTGTGCCTGTGAGTGTCGTTGTGTCCTCGTGTGAGGCACGGGGAGTGCCCTAGCTGGAGCCGATGTCTGAAGGCGTTGCGAGCCTCGAGGGTGTCAATTGACTGTTGCCGAAATCTTCTTCCTTGCTCCAGAACCGGTGCGCGATGTACGGAGCTGAGGCCGTGTGAGTTCGTAGGCGGAGGGTATCCCGCAGGTGTTACAGAGAGGAGAGAGGAAGGCCGAGTCCGGAGCGGGAGTGAGATGGGAGGCGGAAACGAGACAAGAGCGGGAGGAATGACGAGACAAGACCTGCAAACTTGATCCTTCGAGTGCCTGCAGTAGGGCCAGACTTCCGGGATAAGTTCGCAGAGATAAGAGGGGTAAACGATGGCGACCGGGCGCTGTTGTCATGATCACATGGCATGATGTCAGCATTTGGACTCGGTATTGTCTCGTGACTCAGTCTTGTCTCGTGATGTGGAAGGACTTACTTACGACTCGTTGTGGTTTGACTCATGGCCATCTTGGCCTTCTCGGTGTTCTCGGCCATGACAGCCTTCTTGGTGTTCTCGGCCATGACAGCCTTCTCGGTGTTCTCGGCCATGACGACCTTCTCGGTGATTACGTAATCGTGACTCGTGACTTGTGTTCCAGACTCGATGACGTCATAGTGACGTCATAGTTCCAGACTTGTGACATGGCACCCTGTACCCAGGGTTAGAGATATGTGACGTGGCAGAGTCTAGACGACTCTAGACTCGATGACGTGTTGCCTCATGTTCAGGATCTAGGTCGAACTAGACTGGACTTTATGACGTATACGTGTGCTGGCACTTACTGCCAGCGAGGAGACCCAGACTCGGTAGCTATAGATGCGCTGGCATAGAGCCAGCCAAGGATGTATAAGTAGGACGAGGAATCCCTGCTAGATTCCTCGTTTTAGTCATTTCGTGCTTTTCCCTCATCTCGTCTTGAGTGCCAGTCCTCTAGTCTACTTCAAGAACTCGTCGGCATTTCGCACGGCCTAGAGTCCACCACGACAGGTGGTATAGGGAGCGACTGCAACCAGTGTCTGTGAAGGCTGAACATACGACTTGGCAAGTCTTTATCATTGAGTACTCGATCATGTTACAGAACGGCCCGAGGGACCGTAACAGCTGTCTAGTCTAGTCAGCAAGAAACAAGAGGGTTTAAATACAAAAGTCAGTAGCGACCTAGACAAGTAAGTAGGGGTAAGAGTAAGATAAAGGGGCAGGAGTGGCATAGGAAGGGCGAACGACGAAGCGCGGAGACAATCGGGACCGAGACGGAGATAAGGTACGGATGGCGAAACGAGACAATGGAACAATAGTGTATGAGCACAAGCACGAGGAACGGAGACTAAGTATCTAAGTGAAAGGATGCGAGAACAAAGGAGACCGAGACACGATGACACACAACAATACGAATCCTCCAATGGTAAGCGCGACGCTCCACGTGATCTCCAACGGCGTCTTGTGGGTGGCTAATGACAACGGGAGCGGGTGAGCCACGATCTTGACATCTTGAAAGGGACAGGTGATATGGGCGATGTGAAGGAGATGGGGAGTTGAAGGACAAGGGCAGCACGAGGCGTGAGGACGCGCGGCCTGTCTACGAGTGGCTGGGGTGAGAACGCGAATCCGAAATGGCAGTAGGCCACGCGACGCCTGATCCTGGAAGAGACTGTGGGCGTGATCGAAGGCAGGTGGAGAGTGGATAAGAACATCATTACCAGCTAATGCGAGCGATGTATGAGATGGGGTAGAAGTACCGGAGAGTGGAAGCGAGGGCGAGGTGTGAAGTGCGAACGTCGGCAGCTTGGTCCACGGGACTTCGTAGATCAGCAGGGCTTCCTAGCATCCAAGTTGAGGGATTGATGAAGCGAGGGCTGGTGTGACTCCAAGAGCAGAGGAAACTGAGCCAATTGGGGTGACTTTGAATGATCGTTGCGGCGGCGTTGAGTACGGCGGAGCTGGGACAGTGATGAGGCTTCGAGTAGCACTGGCTGGAGGGGAATCAGTTCGTTTAACGACGAAGGGAATGACTACAACCTACAGGGAATATGATGAGGCAGGGGTAGAAAAACACTACATCACGCTCTTCTTCAGACAGGTGACCGGTGAGGAGGGCGCAAACCAAAAGAGCAGTCAGTTGGGTGAGCCAAAGGTGATGAGGGTGACAGCACTGTGGGAGACGATACCAGGAAGGTGGTGAACGAGCCTGAGACTGAGTAGGACTGTGTGGAACAGGTCCAACAGCCTGTGCCGATGCTGAGGCTCATAGCCGCCTTGTTATGTATGTTGTACAGAGCCGAGTCCGTGTCAGATCGTAGGGAGAGGATCCCGATTCCCGCAGGGGCTACAGAGGTGAACAGAAGGGAGGCTGAGTCTGGAGCGTTCGCGATGGCGAGAGCCGGTGCGAATGCGAATGGACGAGGGCGGGAACGAGCGTGGATGGGCGAGACGAGAACGAGACAAGTAGCGATGCCGTCCGAGGCGGCGAGACGAGGCAAGGCGACGACGAGATGCGATGCGATGTCCTTCGAGTGCCCACAGTAGGGCTTGACTTCCAAGACGATCATGCAGCGAGATAAGGGGGAAACAGAGGCGACCAGGCGCTCATCAGTAAGAACACAGGTAACTTCCACCTTTTTAGCTGGTGTGCCAGCAGAAAGCCAGTGCAAGTTACACAAGTTGGCAAGTTGAATATAGCTTTTCCAAAATATTTGTAATATCATTGTTATTATTAGAATAAATAATAGATAAAACTATTTATAGTATTAATTAGTGTTAATTACTACTGCAATGTCATATCATATTTGTCATATTTATCATATCAATCTTAGTCATCATTTTGCAGCATAAAAATAATATTTTATTCAGAATCAAAACAAATACATGGTAATAAGTACTACAGTGCCGGTGGTGACAGGGTCGGGGTGGCGGAGGTGGGGCTGGGGTCGTGATGTGGCACGCGTGGCGCCGTGTTGCGGTGGTATTCTGTCGGCGGGGTGACAATTGGCGGTGGCAGGGCTGGGGTCGTGGACGTGGCACATGTGGCGCCGTGTTGCGGTGGAGTTCTGGTGGCAGGTTGACAATCGGCGGTGGTGGGGCTGGGGTTGTGACATGGCACGCGTGATGCCATGTTGCGGTGGTGTTAGGGCGGCGAGTTGACAATCGTGCGTGGCGGTGGAGCGGCACGGTGGGTGGCGACTGCGGGGCTAGGCAATGTTGCTGGCGTCACGGTGGTCGCGAGGTCTTGCGCGACGTGTGCCATGTTGGGGTTGCAACGAGGCTTGTGAGTGTTGCACCAGCATAGTGGTGACGTGGCGTAGTTGGCGTGGAATGGGCTGGGGTGGAGCCTGGGTCGTGACGAGGCATCATAGGGCCTGCACTGTTGGAGTGGCGATGAGCGAAAGAAGAATAAACAAAGAATAAACAAAAAAAACTCATCTAACGAGGTGCGTAGTCGCAAAGGTGGGTCTTGCGAATCGCGTTGGGGGTGCCGTCGTGGTGGGTCTTGCATGTCGTGACGTGGCTCCGGGGGCTTTCGCGCAGCGAGGTACTTGTGGTAGAGGTTGTGGATGGAGGGAGACGGGGGCCACGAGCGATGCATGGCGAAACGGTGGGGCAGATGCAGTGGTGACGTGGTTCACACCAATGAGAAACAATAAGGAAAAAAAGAAAAAAAAACTTAACATAGAGTAAGCCGAAGCTCCCCGTCGTCAGCCGAGGTCTTGCGTGTCGCGACGACATGGTATCAGGGGGAGGGGGAGTCCGGAGTTTGCACGGCGGGTGGTAGGTGGTGGAGAACTTGCATGGGCCAAAAGATGGCAGCGGGTGATGTGTGGCAAAGCAGCGGCAGTGACGTGGCTCTGTGACAGTGAGCAACGATGTAAAACACAAAAAAAAGAAAAAAATAACTTATCTGGGTGCACTGGGCCGAAGCCCAGCTCGACGTTAGCCGCGTGTTGGTGGTCGTCATGGCTGCAGTGGGGATTGTGGGCATCAGTTGCGCTACTTGAAAAGTAAGGGTTGGACTGTTTATCAGGATGGAGCAGATTGGTAGGAGGAAGACGAATGTGAACCAACTTGTTGTATCGTCTGGTTGTTGTATCGTCTGGTAGTGGGAGTGTATCCAATAAACGATGCAGAAAAAGTCACGTGTTTCAGGAACAACCGAAAGTCCGAATTAAACGCCGACATTTTCCGAAAGTTGCGACACAATGTTACGGGTTCCTTGCGATTGGTTCACGGTTCATCGAACGTTCGTCTCCCTTCCCTCCCTTCCGCCAATCTGCTCCATCCTGAACAGTCCAACCCTTACTTTTCGTGGCGCGACTGATACCCACAATCCCCACTGCAACCACGACGATCACCAACACACGACTAACGTTGAGCTAGGCTTCCACCCAGATAAGTTCTTTTTTTTTTTCTTTTTTTTTTGTCGTTGCTCACTGTCACAGTGCCACGTCACTGCCACCGCCTTGCCACACATCACCCCGTCGCCATATTTTGCCCCACGCATGTTCACCACCACCACCCCGCCGTGCGAACTCTGGACTCCCCCTCCCCCTGATACCATATCGTCGCGACACACAAGACCTTGGCTGACGACGAGGAGCTTCGGCTTACTCTTTGGTAAGTTTTTTTCTTTTTTCCTTATTGTTTCTCATTGGTGTGACAGACCACGTCACCGCTGCGCCTGCCCCACCGTTTCGCCACGCGTCGCTCGTGGCCCCTGTCTCCCTCCATCCACAACCTCTACCACCAGTACCTTGCCGCGCGAAACCCCCTGGAGCCACGTCACGACATGCAAGACCCACCACGACGGCACCCCCAACGCGGTTCGCAAGACCCACCTTCGCGTGACTATGCACCTCGTTAGATGAGTTTTTTTTTTTTGTTTATTCTTCGTTTTTCTTCTTTCGCTCATCGCCACCCCAACAGTGCAGGCCCCATGATGCCTCGTCACGACCCAGGCTCCACCCTGGCCCATTCCACGTCAATTACGCCACGCCACCACCATGCCGGTGCAACACTCACAAGCCCTGTCGCGACCCCAACACGGCGCACGTCGTGCAAGCCCTCGCGACCGCCGTGACGCCAGCAACATTGCCTAGCCCCGCAGTCGCCACCCACCGCGCCGCTCCACCGCCGCGCACGATTGTCAAATCGCCACCCCAACACCACTGCAACACGGCACCACGCGTGCCACGTCACGACAGCCCCGCCGCTACCGCCGATTGTCAAACCGCCGACAGAACACCACCGCAACACGGCGCCACGCGTGCCACGTCACGACCCCAGCCCCGCCTCCATCACCCCGACCCTGTCACCACCAGCACTGTAATACTTATTACCATGTATTTGTTTTGATTCTGAATAAAATATTATTTTTATGCTGCAAAATGATGACTAAGATTGATATGACTAATATATGATATAATATGATATGACAAATATGACCAAATATAACATGACAAATATAATCACATATGATATAACAAATATGATGTGACAAATTGGATATGACAAATATGATATGACAAATATTTAACTTAGTGATATGCCTAATACTTGGACTTGTATGACTTTCTTGACTTTCTGACTTGTCCTGCTTGCTGGTCATCACTGTGTAAGAAACTTTTTGAAGGATTAGACATGGCTTGTGCAACTGCCAAATTGCTAACTTTATGGGTTGTACCAGGTGGCACCACCAGGCGCCAGGTGGTACAACCCCCGTCAAGCAACCCGTACAAATACTGATGTGTGTATTCAGCAAGGATCAAGAGGTTTTAAATACATAGAATCAGTAGCTACCCCCGACAAGTAGGTAGGGAGACAGTGGGGAACAGAGGGGTAGAGTAAGAGAATAGTAGCAAGACGGGACACGAGGACGATCGAGACTGAGTCAAAGGGATATGAGCGCGAACACGAGAAATGGAAAAGTAACATCTAAGTAAAAGGAAGCGAGCATTGGAAGATAACAGACAAAGGGGGGGCCGAGACACTATGACGCACGACAATAGTCCTCCTCTGACTCCAATGGCGGTGCACTGTCAAGCGCGGTTCTGACAGCATCTTACGGGTGGCTAAAGAGCTCAATCTTGACATCTTGAAAGGGATATGCAAGGTGGGCGGTGCGACGGAGACGGGGAGTTGAGGGACAAAGCGACACAAGGCGCAAGGAAGCGCGGCCTGACTAGCCCCTCCTAGGGAGAGGGAGAATGCCATCAATGGCAAACGATGGCGACGCCGAATCCAAAATGGCAGTAGGCCACGTGACACTGGACCGAGACCGAAAACACCGAAAACATGTGATTTCAGGCCAGAGCCTGAGGCATCCTTACAATGTTGAAAGGATGAGAGCGCCTTGGCAGGCGAAGCGATGAGCAAACATAGTGTGTATGGATGCTTGAAGCATCAGGAAAAAACGTATCCTGAAATTTTCACAAATTCTCACAAATTTCTGAAAAATGGTAATATATGTTGAGAAATGAAAAATCTTTCTGATTTTCTGGAATTTTAAATTTTTTTAAGATAAAACATCCCCCCTAATATATTTTGTGAAATATTGCCAAATATCTGTATAAATGGACATATGTACAGTGTGTTTTAGGTGAATGTGTCCAAAATTACATAATTTACATCACATATTTCAGTGCAAACAATTATTCAGTCAACAGTAGCTGCATTAACAAAACAATGATATATTGTAACTAACAAGGGTACATGCAACTATAATCTAATTAAATTAACATAGTTGCGCGCTGTGTTGGGGGGTGTGGCAAGTCGGCGTGGCAAGTCGGTGGTGGGTCTTGCGTCCATGTCGGGGTGGCGTGACGACGGGTTGGTGACGGCGGGGTCTTGCGCGCCGTGTTGGGGCGGCGTGGCGGGTCGGTGGTGACGGGGCCTTGTATCCGTGTTGGGGCGGTGTGATGACGGGTCTTGCGTGCTGTGTCGGGGTGGCGTGACAACGGGTCTTGCACGCCGTGTTGGGACGGCGTGGAGGGTCGGCGGTGACAGGGCCTTGCATCCGTGTCGGGGTGGCATGAAGACAGGTTGGCGACGGCGGGGTCTTGCATGCCGTGTTGGGGCGGCGTGGCAGGTCGGCGGTGACGGGGCCTTGCATCCGTGTTGGGGCGGCGTGGTGGGAGTCAGTGTGGGGTGTGGTCTTGTGTGCCGTGTTGGGGCGGCATGGTGGTGCGTTGGCGGTGGCGTGGGGGTCGGTGGTGGCGGGGCGTTGCGTACCGTGTTGAGACGGCATGGCGGCAGGTTGGCGGTGGGGTCTTGCGTGTCGTGTCGGGGTGGGTTGGTGGTTGCGGGGTCTTGTGCGTGGTGTTGGGGTGACATGGCAAGGATTTGCGAGCCATGTCAGGCAGCGTGTCGGGACGGGGACGAGCGGAGAGGGAGGCCTGCACAAGGCGGCAATGACCTGCAACGGAACTTGAAAGGAAAAAAAAAACAAAAAAAAAACATATCCTATGCACTGGGCCGAAGCCCAGCTCATCAGCCCGTCTTCCATCTTGGCCGTGGGGGTGATCCACGTGTAAGAACAGCGTGTGGTAAATAAAGTAAAGAAAAAACCCCGCAGGAGAGCATTGAGAAGAAATGGGTGGAGTGTTCACGCGTTCACGCGTCAAAGACACACCTTCCCACGCCATAGATTAAGCCTCCGCTCAACACGATTTTCTTTCAACAAGTCGCGCCGTCCTGGCTCTTGCTTTACTCCTCCCATTTCCTCCCATTTCCATCCCTCGTCCAACCACGCCAGACTCACCCTTTCAATCCCCTCTCCCATCACTTATGGCCATGAAGACACAGTGATGACACACTGGGCTTTGTCCCAGTGCATCAAGATATGTTTTTTTTTCGGCCTCATTCGTTTCTTACTAATGTCGCAGCTGTTTTTCCTGCCATGTCACTGCAACACCACGCGCCCCGCAACCCGCAACCTACCCCCACGGCATACAAGACCTCGACCACCAACCTGCCACCACGCTGCTCCAACGCGGAACGCAAGACCCCACTGCGTGAGTCATCCCCCCTATTTCCTCCCCACTTCTCGTATTTTACTTACATTTTCTGCCCATCATTGTGTTTCCATGGCCACCCCGACATGGCGTGGACCCCGCCACCGCTACCACCAACCTACCACCACGCCGTCCCACACGCCACGCAAGACCCACTGCCCACACCACGCCACCCCCAACAAGGCACGCCAGACCACGCCGACTCACCGCCACGCCCGACCCACCGCCACGCCGACCCGCCACGACCACCACCCCCGACGTGGACGCAAGACCACAGTGCCACCGACTCACCGCCACGCCAACTCACCGCCACGCTGACCCACCGCCACATCGACCCACCGCCGCGCCGACTCACCGCTACACCGACCTGCCACGACCACCACCCCCGACATGGACACAAGACCACAGCATCGCCACACTGCCACGCCGCCCCAACACTGTGTGCCGCTCATATTAGTTATATTAGTTAGATTGTACCTGTATGTCTTAGTAGTAACAAATATATTATTGTTTGTGAATTAAACCACGGTTGACTTGAATGATTGTCTGCACTGAAATGTGATGTAAATCATGTAATTTTGGACACATTCACCTAAAATATACTGAATATATGTCCATTTATGCCAATATTTGGTCAGATTTTACAAAATATTACTGGATATTTGGAGGGAGGTTTTTATATTACCAAATTTGTCAAAATTGGGAAATCGCTGAAAATTGGAAATATTGTTACAAATATACCACATTTCAACAAATCTTACCAAATTTCAGAAATTTGTGAAAATTTTTGGAATCCAGTTTTTCCTGATGAAGGACGTTGGGGACTGAAGACAACCAGCGGACGACCATGATTATCGCCCTGCTGTCTATAGAAAGTTTATTAGACTGAGTTATGTCAACTCTCTTGGTCCAGTGGTAATGTTCTGAAGTACTCATTACAGTATGCACCGTGTTCGAATCCATGCTAGTGCAGTTTATTAATAAAATGTACCTCTCCATAAGACTTGTAAGATCAAAATATCTCAATAATTAGTGTTAATATGTTGATAATTGGATGGATGATCAGCTGATTCAAAAGAAAAAGGGTTATTAAGAATGACAATATCTGAATAGTTTTTCCAATCATTTGTCCTCTAGATTATAATTAGTTATAAGCCCCTTACAAATCTGCAATCAATGACAATACACTCGTACACATAGAAGTACTTGAAACCCCTAAAATTAATTATAAGTGCCTATGACTCTAGGAAGAACTGTAATCAATCACCGAAGATTTTGAATTTCAGGGCACCATGATAATCACTTAGATCAATTGCCAATCTGGGGTCCAATTGCATCACTTGTGGCAATTATAATTACTTATAATTACTGATAAACTCCTTGGGTTTTTGCTGATGATTGTCATGGACGCGTATTATTTTCCCTATTTTTCTGTATTTATACAGATTTATACGGTGAAGATATGAAGGTCCGAAGTACAGAGACATTCGTGAGTCACATGTGTTGCCACCATGTGCACGTGATCGTGGGATTAGTATCCCTCATTAGTACGGACTCATCGGATTGGATGATAAGGATGGAAGGGGCTAGAAGGATCTAGAACGTGCTTAGTAGTTTACACTTACTCGCTGTATTAGGTTTTACTCAGCAAGTGGAGCCGCTCGTAAGCGTTATGACAGAGTGCCACGTCAGCACCATAGATAACGCTATTAATAGACACGACGCGTCAGCTCTTGAGTCATAGGGCCTTACTGTACACTTAGTAATAGTGTTCGAACTCAGTTTAGACTCAGCCGCAGTAGTGTATATAAGCTTCCCTGTAGCGTCCTGAGTGGAACCAACTTGTCCTCTTGGTTCTCCACTCAGGTGCGCATTCCATTGTACTCCCTACTCCTTACCAATCTAACTTGTCCTCTTGGTTCTCCACTCAGACGTACCACTGCGTGATCACCTTTAGACCTGAGTTCTTGTATAAAGACTCCAAGCGTCTATACTCTCCGCAGTGACTGTGCGTTGGCGCGTGACTTGTCTCCGCGCCAAGTTGAGTGTGCTTACCTGTTCAGTTCACCTTTTCAGTTCACTTGACTTGGCATAGCGCGGCAGTCACACCGCTACATTAGGACAAGTTCCTCTTTCACACTCTCGGGTTACCCACCCGCCAGTCTTATATTTCCTTATTACTTCCTCTAGGTGGTTGACGACCATCAGTCCCTTGTGTTATCCACCTCACTCTTTGCCTGTGGACCTCCGTAAGCAGAATCTGTGCATTCGTGGTACAACTCTAGTGTCTGTAAAATCGGCATAGATTGTGCTTGCCTTTATTTGTCGTATCTGGTCACAGTTCGACATCTGGGTACTGGCTGCAGAACTGGTCACCACGCCAGATAAGCTGCAGTTGGATGTTGAGCCAGCCAGGCCTAGCCTGCGACAGCTGTACGCGTAGTAAACAGAAAAGTTTGAGAGCGCTTCAGCGTGAGAGGCAGCCAACAGGTTGAGAAGACTGAGGCAGACAGCCTTGTGGCTCTACACATACCCCTACCCTATTCCTGAGTGTTCCTTTATCGCCGCAGCCTCGCGCAGTGTGAAACAATCACTGTGTATTGGTCTCGCTTGATAGGGCATTCCACGCATCCTCGAGTTAGTGTTTCGCGCTCGTTGTATCCCGTCGTCGTTAAACCACTTCGCTTCCATTTTTCATCCTGCCGCGTATATTTGCGAACGTTCGTGCCCGACTCCATCATCTCTTTAGGAGGAGACAAGCTTCCATCCCACCAATCCCAACGCCCCCTAGTAATCAAGCCTCTGCTTCGGCATCGCTTCACGTATTAAGGACACCTCAGATCACCAACGAGCATGCTCCTTCCCCATCCATATCTGTACACGGGTCGTCATCAGCCTCATTTCACTCCGCACACTCCTCCTCCCAAGCAACCCTCGCCCAGTCAGGTGAAAGCTTCATAGACGAAGACGGTGTCAACATCTGGCACCAGGGATTCCAGCTAGAGTTGCCCCCTCGTAACCTCGCAGAACAATACGTACAGGCAATTTACGGTGACCCTAGATTCCATTACGGACTTCTAGACCTGTACGGTCTCGAACGTGAAGTTAACGGCACAGGCTTCACCGTTCCCCAGCTGGTCGCATTCGCAGCCAATCTAATTCCCCAACTCTCTCCCCCTCCCTCTCCTTCACCACCTCACAGTGGCTCCCAGCGGGCGGCAGAAAGCCAAGCAGGCTCAAGCCCAGTATCCTCGCAGAGTTCAATCCAAATTCGCGCTCCCTCCCCTCACGAAGAGTGAAAGAGTCTTCACTGCTTCAGTAGTCGACTGGGACGATATCTCGCCTGACGAACAATTAATTCTCCTAGAGAATTATTGAAAGGCACAAGAAGAAGCAGAGAGAAAAGAGAGACAGGCCCAATTAGACGCAATGGCCAACCCACTCGCATCCACATCTGCAGCCGCCTCGGGTTCTGCACCCGCTCCTCCCACAGTCCAGGATTGCCTGGACCTCATACATCAACTCAGCTTGGCCATGGGTGTAATAGCCCAGGAGGTCAAGGATCTCACACAAGCAGTCGGCGCGTCTCACGCAGCCCGGCCCCACTCTAATGGTAACAAGAAGGATATAGTGGCCCGCCCAAAGCCCTGGGACGGGAAAGGCGACTCTACAGAAGCCCGACATTTCCTTGCTGCTTACCATAACTGGGCCGGCTCCACGGGAGACGCAATGAACATGTGGCATGACGCAGATAAAAGGTGGTACATTGACGAAGGTCGATGGACCGCGGCCACCCTCAACCTCATGGAAGGGGACACAAAAACCTGGGCCCTTCCATATCTGGAAGAAGCCAACCAAGGTGGAACACCATTTGGTGGGACCTTTGCCAGTTTCGTCAAGGCCTTTAACCTCAGGTTCAGCCCGCGTGACACCACAGACTTAGCGCGAGAAGCGCTCAAAAAGACAAAACAAGGTCGCAAGGAGGTGACCCAGTACATATCCCTGTTCGACCAGTACGCCGGACAGACGAAGTGGTCTGAAGAAGACCTCTGCACCCGCTTCTACGATGGCCTCTCAGAAGAGATCAAGGACATCCTAGCATTCACGGGGAAAATAGCTCTAAATTACAAAGATCTGCGAAAGGCAGCGCAAGACATCGATCAACGTATGCACGCCCGGAAGGCAGAGAAGGGGGGTGAAAGCTCCCGCACGACACCTACATCGGCCAATCCCGATGCCATGCAAGTAGACGCCACGTGTCAGCAAGGCAAGAAACCAGGACAAACCGATGTCTTAAAAACAAGAGCTGAATACCAGACGTGGATGAAGGGGAAGTGTTATGGGTGTGGGTCAACAGAACACTCAAAAAAGGATGGAAACCACGAACGAGACGTGTGCAACTGGTGCCAGAGAGTCGGCCACCGTGCACCCATCTGCATGACCAAGAAAATGGGGAAGCCAGCTAAAGCTAAGGCCGCAGCAACGGACTCCCCTAGTCCACCATCCAGTACTGCGGTAGCATCCACCTCCTCAAGTGCCTCTCCGGCTAAGATGTCACAGGTAGACGTAGCCAAATTGATGGAGATGGTGAAAAAGCAGCAAGAGCAGATTGAATCGCTCAAGGCGGCTTTTTAGTGCAAGGGACCAGCATAGCTGCGTCTGGCCCCTTATTTACAGTAGATGACTCGGCTTCCTGTAGTTGTAAAATATGCTTACGCTCTCGCCTCGTTTCGGACTTATCTCCTGTAATTCATACAATTTCTTCCTCTACCTGTAAGTTAGATAGTAGTGTCGGTTCCGTTTCTTGTCTTCTCGGCCCCTCCACATCTACATCTGCCTCGGAGATGAACAATATATGTAGTGTTCCAGTTGCTCCACCCCTTCTCGAAGCAGCGCCGCACGTGATGATTTCTGATGCAGCACTGTCTTCAACTATTATTCCCGAAACAAAAGATAAAAAATCACATTTTCATATTTCTGTGTATTTAAAAGGACGTCATCGTACTGTAAAAGTAGCAGCAATGGTAGACTCGGGGGCAACTTCATTGTTCCTCGACAAAAAGTACGCTGACCGCCACAAGATGTTCCAGGTTCCTCTTGAGAATCCCATTATCCTCTATAACATAGACGGGACACTCAACGAAGCCGGTAGTATCACCCACAAAGTTCGACTCAATCTCCAAGTCGGACCAACGGAAGAAAGTCATGACTTTTTGGTCAATTCCCTTGGCCCGGAGAATGTCATTTTGGGACTACCTTGGCTCAGATTAAGGAACCTGGAGATAGATTGGCAGGAAGGCACAATGCGTCTCAATTCCACCGCTGAAACAGCGCAACCGGAACTTGAGATAGAGGTGACGCGCATTATGGCAAACCAAATGGAACGCCGCCGTCTCCTTGCAGAGAAAGTGCTAGATACGGCCCAGGACGAAGTTTTCTGTTTGGCAGGCTTTACATATAGTCAGCAGATAGCCAAAAAAAGCTACTGCAGCCAAGCCAAAGAAAACATTCGAAGAAATGGTGCCCAAGCACTATCGTGACTTCGCAAAAGTCTTCTCGGAGGAAGA
The DNA here is from genome assembly GCA_021527775.1 of Lactarius sanguifluus. Taxonomy (NCBI): domain Eukaryota; kingdom Fungi; phylum Basidiomycota; class Agaricomycetes; order Russulales; family Russulaceae; genus Lactarius; species Lactarius sanguifluus. Next base: position 217,308 of record JAKEYF010000080.1, read on the forward strand.
ATCCCAAAGGCTCCCAGAGCACCAACCGTGGGACCACGCCATTGACCTTGAACCAGATGCAGTCAAGCACTGGAAAATCAAGACGTACCCCATGTCACCCAGCGAGCAAGTGGAACTCGACAAATTCCTGCAAGAGCACATTGCTAAAGGATATCTGGTACCATCTAAGTCACCGATGGCTTCCCCAGTATTCTTTATCAAAAAGAAAGACGGAAAGCTCCGTCTAGTGCAGGACTATCGCCGTCTTAATAAAATTACCATTAAGAACCGATACCCACTTCCACTCGCGGCCGACATCATCAACCGGTTGAAAGGAGCAGAGTACTTCACAAAGTTTGACGTTCGATGGGGCTATCATAATATTCGGATCCGAGAAGGAGACGAATGGAAGGGTGCTATAGTTACCAACCGCGGACTGCTCGAGCCAAAAGTAATGTACTTTGGCATGACCAACAGCCCCGCAACCTTCCAAGCCCTCATGAACGCAATATTCGCGGATCTCATCGCAGAAGGAGAAGTCGCAGTCTATATGGATGATATCCTCATCTATAGCCGAGACCTTGACCACCATCGCAAAATTGTACGCGAGGTGCTCAGAAGGCTCGAAAACTACAACCTCTATCTCAAACCTGAGAAGTGCGATTTCGAGAAACGTGAAATGGAGTACTTAGGGATGATTATCCGTCCTGGAGAAGTGCAGATGGACCCTGGCAAGGTCTCTGCAGTAAGGGAGTGGCCTACGCCCACGAATCTCAAAGAGGTTAGAGCATTCGTTGGGTTCGCCAACTTCTATCGTAGATTCATTAAGGACTTCGCAGCTATCGCCCGACCCTTACATGATCTCATGAAGAAGGATACTCCATGGCACTGGCATTCTGAACAGCAGAAAGCTTTTGACGATCTTAAGGGACGTTTCGTTCAAGAACCTATCTTAAAGGTGTACGATCCGAACCTCCCTACTCGCGTCGAAACAGATGCTTCAGGATTTGCTACTGGCAGGATACTTACTCAGAAGTACCCAGATGGTCTTTGGCACCCCATTGCATATCGCTCAGAGTCAATGAGCAAAGAAGAGCGCAACTATGAAATCTACGACAGAGAAATGCTCGGCTTAATCCACGCCCTAGAGGACTGGAGACATTTCCTCGAAGGCATCTCCTTTGAAGCAATCACCAACCATAAGAACATGGAATGGTGGGCAAGCATGAAGGACTTAAATTGCTGGCAAGCACGCTGGGCATTATATTTAAGTCGCTTCACCTTTAAAATCACATATAAAAAAGGAGATTCTATGCAAGCCGACGCACTCAGTAGATTTTCAAAAGACCACGTCAGGGACAATGAGGATAACTGCCAGGTTCAGGTTTTACAACCTAAGCATTTCCTCAATGCCGCCCAAGCACACTTCCGCCCAGAAGTGGACTCCCTTGGCAGTCGCATCAAACTCGCGTCTATCAAAGAAGCCAAAGTTATAGAGGGTCTTAAAAGTTTACAAAAGACCGCTCCTAAGGCTCTTACAGACGGAGTTGCGCTGTGGGAGGAAGAAGACGGTTTCATTTATCACCGAGGAAGGCTATATGTCCCAAACGATCGTGCCCTTAGAAGGGACGTGGTAAAGTCATGCCACGATACAACGATCGCAGGACATCCCGGTAAAAACGGAACCATAGAGCTAGTCAGTCGCTACTATTGGTGGCCACGCATGGCAGGCTTCATAAGTTCATACGTAGAAGGATGTGATCGATGCCAACGTTACCGCAGAGATCTACACCCCAAAACTATGATTCAGCCGCAAGAAGTACCTGAGGGTCCATGGCAGTTAATTGGGATCGATTTAATCGGCCCTCTGCCTATGTCACGTGGAAAGGATATGATCCTTAACATAGTGGATCATTATACGAAACAGATCCATCTATTTCCAGTGACTTCTCAGATTACGGCTGATGGGGTAGCATCCATCTACTTTGAACAAGTCTTCCCCTTGCATGGGATCCCTCGAAAGATCATTAGTGATCGAGGACCCCAGTTTGCTGCAAGGAGCATGCGGGCACTATACAAGCGACTAGGAATAGAAGCAGGTCTCACAACCGCCTATCACCCTCAAGCTAATGGACAGGTAGAGCGCAAGAATCAGGAAGTAGAAGTCTACTTGCGCTTGTTCATTAGCAAGAGGCAGGATGATTGGGCAGACCTGCTCCCTACAGTGGAATTCGTAATCAACAGTAGGCTCAACTCTGCAACGGGTCACACCCCGTTCGAGCTACTGTACGGCTACACGCTGGATTTCACGATTCCTGCCGGTAGGCCAACTGGTATTCCAACGCTCGACAAGCGTCTTCAACACCTAGTTTCCTCACGTAAGGATGCAGAGGCAGCTCTACGCCAAAGTAAACGGCGAATGCAGACAGACGTTGAACAAAGGCATAAGCCACACGCCTTTAACGTCAGGGATAAAGTCTGGTTGCAAGCTAAGCAAATAAAGATACACCAGCAGTCGTCAAAATTAGGCCCTAAGCAATTAGGCCCATTTGAAGTCACAGAAGTTAGAAGTGACATCGACTACAAGCTTGCACTCCCCCCTGCATTACGGATCCATGATGTATTTCATGTAGACCGCCTCTCCCCCTACAAGGGAAACGAAATTAACGGGCTATTGCCACCTCCACCTGAACCCGTCACAGTTGAAGGGGAAGAAGAGTACGAAGTAGACCACATAAGAGATTCAAAACTCTTTGGTCGTACTCTTAAGTACCTAGTTCGCTGGAAGGGCTACGGAGAGGGCGAGGATACTTGGGAACCTGCTAAAAACTTAGCGCATGCCCCGGAAAAGCTTAAAGAGTTCCACTCTTTGAACCCGGGTGCACCTAGAAAAATAGCAGCTCTCATCTACGCGTCCTTGCCTTGGCAGTCTCATCACATGTACACAGAGGCCAACGCGGACGTTGACCCTTAAGAAGGGGGGTGATGTCATGGACGCGTATTATTTTCCCTATTTTTCTGTATTTATACAGATTTATACGGTGAAGATATGAAGGTCCGAAGTACAGAGACATTCGTGAGTCACATGTGTTGCCACCATGTGCACGTGATCGTGGGATTAGTATCCCTCATTAGTACGGACTCATCGGATTGGACGATAAGGATGGAAGGGGCTAGAAGGATCTAGAACGTGCTTAGTAGTTTACGCTTACTCGCTGTATTAGGTTTTACTCAGCAAGTGGAGCCGCTCGTAAGCGTTATGACAGAGTGCCACGTCAGCACCATAGATAACGCTATTAATAGACACGACGCGTCAGCTCTTGAGTCATAGGGCCTTACTGTACACTTAGTAATAGTGTTCGAACTCAGTTTAGACTCAGCCGCAGTAGTGTATATAAGCTTCCCTGTAGTGTCCTGAGTGGAACCAACTTGTCCTCTTGGTTCTCCACTCAGGTGCGCATTCCATTGTACTCCCTACTCCTTACCAATCTAACTTGTCCTCTTGGTTCTCCACTCAGACGTACCACTGCATGATCACCTTTAGACCTGAGTTCTTGTATAAAGACTCCAAGCGTCTATACTCTCTGCAGTGACTGTGCGTTGGCGTGTGACTTGTCTCCGCGCCGAGTTGAGTGTGCTTACCTGTTCAGTTCACCTTTTCAGTTCACTTGACTTGGCGTAGTGCGGCAGTCACACCGCTACAATGATAATGCAGGAAGGCAGAACGGGAAGTATATATTCACTGAACATCGGAGAAGTGCTACGTTACAGCCTACATAGGGTTCTGTGCGGCTTCGAGATGTACAGTAGTACATTACGCGCGTTACTATGCGCAGTAAAGGCTGTCCAGCTGACGCATCTCCGAGCTTGTCTCCGAGTCGCAAGTTCAATTGATCAGATTTTACCTCACTATAAAATGCATGTAAAATTAATTATCCTTGTTATTATTACAGGAAATGTAGGTGCGCCGAGCAAGAGGGTATTATGTGGGGTAGGGCAAGCCAGCCATCAATGAGTCTTCTGAGTCGCAAGAGTCTTCTAATCTGGGCCCGTCGCGCATGACATCAGGGAGAATGACCCCAGATTTGGATTGAAGCACTGTATATTTAAAGTACTGTACTGTCGCTCCGAGCCGAATGTCCCCCACTCGGGCCTGCCAGTGGGTTGGCGCTCAGGTTGCTGCCAGTCCAGGCGGCGCTTGCCATCAAGTTGAGGAGTGTCTTGAAGAAGGCAGACACAGAATGCGCAAACCCAAGCGCAAACCATGGGTGGTGAGTTGAACAACCCATTAATATATCCGTACCTCTGACAAGAGCCGGGAGCAAAGGCCGGGGCTAGGCTCGTGACCAGCCTGTATATGATAATCGATATACAGGCTGGTAAAGCTGGGTTTAAATTCATATAGCGTTCGCTTCCCACGCAATTCTAACCTGCCCTGAAGCGCAGGTGCACGTTCAATAAGGCGTGTCTGTAGTGGGCACATATTGAATATATGCGTTTCTCCTCATTCCGATATCCAGTGTATTCAACATTGTTGTCATTCAGTACCTCTAGGATGTGGTGATACCCTAAACTGCTCATAAGCGCTAGGAAACAGTCTATGGTGTGCTCAGGATTTGGGGGGTGTGAAGCGTCGCGGGGTATCGCGCAGGCCTCCGCGGGGCGCGAGATATCGTATGCGGGTCCGCGGCGATTGCGGACGCGTCTGTATCGAAGGGCTAAGGCCGCGCGCAAGTGCAGCGAGGTCGGGAACGGGACTGGGGTCGGTTGGTCGCAGGCGGTCGCAAATGGTCTCGCATGCTTCGGCGCGGCGCGAAAATTGGTAGATGTGGCTGCCAGGGTCGGGAATGCGTAGGGTTCAAGTCGCTAATGCTGCGCGAGGATGCGGCACCCTCTGGAACGCGAGGGGAGAGCTACACTGAGCTCAAAAGTCCGAAATCTGAGAGGGGAGAAGTCTACTATTAGAAATCTGAGGTGTAAAGTTGTAAATACATGAGCTATATACTAAGGATAGTAAGCTAAGGAATGGGGTGCATTAGATAAACAGGGGAGAGCTAAAACGCGAAGGGGAGAGTCCGGGGTGAGAGGGAAGCTGAGCGCTCAGAGAGCATGAGAAAGCGCGGAAGCGCGGCGCTTAGAAAGTGCAGAGAGCGCGGAATAGTAGAAAGTGCAAAAATAGCTCTTTTCAGGGCCCAGGGAGAGCGTGGTCGTATCAGCGGTCAAACGGACTCAACCACCCGTCTTTGAGCAGGCCAAGGGCTTTCCCAATCCTTTCAGCCCACGACATCCTTGAGGGGTGGGATCCGATATCCCTTCTTGCTATGGACGGATCAGACGATAAGCTAGAGCTACACAAAAGGGGTTTATTGGGGTCCAGGCCGGATACAGAACAAGCCGACATAACACCCGCGTCCACACGACTTCTCGACTGATTCCTCTCACTGCGTGTGGCCCCTTCTTGCTGCCCGTCCACATGTGATGGCCCTAAGCTAGAACTAGACACCGTAGGGAACTGAAGTGAGACTCCGGAAAGAGGCTGACTTGTCGCGCCTACATCCGAATGGCAGTCCTCGGCAAGAGCTGTACCAGAGAGTCCAGGAGTTGAAGGCGGTGCAAATGATGAAGTTTGGCCCTCAAACCCAGAAGATGACCACCTCGGAGTAATGCGCCTGGGTTTAGAAGTTGCCGAAGCCAGAATATCTATAGATGAGCGAGGCAGCATAGCAAGGGTGTCACGGTGTACTGAGGCCGTATGCCAGTGGGAGTGGGCACGCGCAGAAGTTGTCATTACCATTTTTGGACGCGCGACTTACTTCAGGGCAGGTCAAACTACGTGGGAAACGAACGCTATAGGAATTTAAACCCAGCTTTACCAGTCTGTATATCGCAGGTTTACCTTCATATACAGACGGTCACCGGTCTAGGCCGGGGCCATGTTCAAGTTGGCCCGTTGTAGTGGTTCACGTGACCTCAGGCTCCGCCTCAGCTCTGACTGTTGTGTCATCATGTCGAGTCCGTCATTCGAGCTTTTACAGCCGTTTTCATATCGATAGTCCGTTTTTTGGAAAAGCTACTGGCAGGCTGAGTGAGCGGAGGTCAAGGATAACCAGTTATCTGAGATCCGATCGAAAAAATAAGGCTTACAGCAGTTTCCATATCGATAGGCCAAAATCCAGAAAAGCTAGTAGCAGGCTGAGTTTCGGGATCTCCCATCAGCGTATTTGCCGAGACTTATCGTATTTTTTTGGTGAAATAAAAATAAAAGAAAAAGAAAAAGAAAGGGAAAGTCATGAGAATTTATGACGAGACTAAGGGGGAGGATAGATGCACTCCTCAATCATCCTCTTTGGTTCTGTGAAATTAACATCAAACATTGGCATCAAGGGACAGTAGTCTATTATGTGTATGGGACGTGGGGGGTGTGAAGCAATGCAAGCGGTTGCGCAGGCTTCTGCGGGTCACGCGGTGTTGAATATGGGTCCGTGACAATGATGGACATGTTGATGTCGAAGGGATAACGCCGCGCGCAAGTGCAGCGAGGTCGGGAACAGAACTGGTTACTGGTGGGCTACATGGTGTCCTGCTGGATTAGGTGGTTACAGGTGGTCAGAGACTATCACGCACGCCTCTGCACAACACAAAACTTCTCCAAGGTGGCCACAGGGATCGGGAACACATTGAGCTTGAATTTCTAAGGCCGCGCGTAAATGCAACACACTGGGGAGCACAAGGAATGAGCTACAAGCCAATGAGAGACAAGTGAGGTGGCGAGCAGTGAGTGGATGAAGAGCACGTGCCACTTCATTCCTGCTGCCACTGGCACCCGTCTGCGTGTTCGAAGAACCAAAACTCTTTTATTTCGCCCACCCACTACACCCTTCAAATTGTCAAGAGAGCAATAATGAGTCTCACTGTCACTCACACATCCAACACACTCCAGGAGGCCCACCTCTCGTGCCCCCTCATTTTCGATCGCAGAAGCCTTGGCAGAAGCACTTCTTCGCACTTCTGCCACTCTCTACATGTTCCTCTCCCATTTACTGTAACGTTCGCTATCATCGAGTACATCAAAGAACCAGTGTTTCTTTAACATTCGCTAGTACCTGTAGTAGATGCATGGACTTTAGACTAGTATTGACCACGCGTTTTTTCCACTTTGCTGTACACTGCCTTTTCTCTTCCCTCCCAGCATGGCACTGGTCCTCCCTCCCTTTGGGGGTCAAACCAACAGCCCAGAAAGATCTCGAGAAATGTAATGATTGCCCATGACAAAGATGTGTGTGGATAGGGCGATAGAAAAAAAAAGACAAGGCGACGAGAAAAAAAAGAAAGGATAAGCCTTATTTTTTTCGATCAGATCTCAGATAACGGGTTATCCTTGATCCCCGCTCACTCAGCCTGCTACTAGCTTTTCTGGATTTTGGCCTATCGATATGGAAACTGCTGTAATGTTTGTTTTTTTTTTTCCTTTTTTTTTGTCACATTTCCCGTCTTCCCCCATCGCCCCACTTCCTATCACTGTCAATGCACAATCGTCATCACTTTTCTCAAGAAATCAAGGAGGTGGCCTTGCACATGTCTTGTCAAGGGGTGTCTGATGCTGAGATAGAAGAGTATCTGGGTGGTCTATGAGACGGTTGAGGGCAACGTACCTTGCAACAGGCCCGGGTGAACTTGAAGTGGTTAGGATACCAGCCTAGTAGGGGCCAGGCTGTCCACGTCTCCCCGATCGCCTTGATACGTGCATTCGTTCTTTTCTTTCTGTTGCAACACTGCACTGACTATGGTCCGAACGTAGTCGGATATAGCACCAGAATCTTGACCGGAACAGCTTTGGATACCTAAAATCGGCTGACCATCAACATTTCATTCGTCCCGTGAATGAGAGGCGAGGCGGATCGGTGCACGACACAATTCCTGACGAATATTCCTCCTTTGGTGGACCGTCCTCAGTGGGTGCAATGTACGTGGCCAGCATTCCCACAATGTTCGACCAGATACTGGCCCGGGCGAAGAAACGACTATGCAGACACGGCTCCTCGAGGTTACCAACATTGACAGTCTCGATCACAACAATTTAGAGGACACTCCGGCGAATGGGATACACTATGACGATGGTAAGTGACTTCATAAAAACTCATGGTGTGTGGTCTCAGTGGAGAGACTGCGCGCTGCCAGAAACTTTTTGTATGGGGCACACGGTGAGTGATTCCGAGGCTTTATTGTTAACTTCCACAGGTATTCTATCCTTCCTGCGCTGTCTCTCGATGGCATCCTTCATGCCAATTCGATCATGCAATAACCGGAGCCAACTTCCAAATCTTTTTTAAAGGGCTACTCGACCACATGCAGCTGCGGCCACTGCCCGACTCAGTTCTTGTAATGGATAACACAGCGATACACAAGGCCGATGGGACCCAAGATGATTGAGGAACATGCCACGTGTCTCACTGGCATCCTTGACCCAAACCCTATCGAGGAGGCGTTCTCCTCTATCGAGGCGTGGCTACATGCGATGTGTCGTGCACGTTGGTGATATTATGCTCAGTAAGTGCTAGATTGATCAAAGTCATAATAAACTCGACTTGCTTTTTTCTTTTCTTTTTTCTTTTTCTTTTTTTTTCTATTTATCTTATTTTATTTCACGGTAAGTCTCGGCAAATATGCCAACGGGAGATCCCGGAACTCAGCCCGCTAGTAGCTTTTCCGAAAAACGGACTATCGATATGAAAACGGCTGTAAATTCAATCTAACACCTATGTAAGCTTTCCAGTGTACCCGATGGTCGGCAAGAAGGGGTACTCTTCCTTCTCTGCTTGGCGCGTGCTGGCGCCACATAATTATGGAAGAAGCAGGTACTGTAGCTGGGAATTCGGACTCGACGTGCTCGGCTGCGGAAGCCCGAGGACGACTCACCCAGACAAATGGCCTTTTGCTCTCTCACTCTTGCTCTTCTTTTTGCAATGACTGGCAGTGTTGCATAAGTGCCTCTTCGAAGCTTCTTTCTTTGCTTGAGTGAACAGCAGGAAGGTTATTCCGAGTCATTTGCTGCGGGCGGGACAGCACACTGGACTAGACCGATTCCCATTTAAGCTTGCTGAGATCTAAACATGATATACGGATGGTGAGAAAGTCACGGCCCAAATTCTGTTTTGGGAAGGAAGAAAGGGTGGAAGGACGGAAGGAAGAGTCCTATCACGCCGCCAGCACATAGAGCGAGCGATCACCGGTCCAACTTTTTTTTTTTTGATCAATATCATGTTTTCTCCTCTTATACTTGAGACGTGGGGTTACTGATTCAGCAGCTCCCCTCGCATCATGGTCCACCTCCTTGTTGCGACTCCCCTCGTTGGCCTTGTCCTCTGGTTCATAGCACGACTCGCTCAAAGAGCCTTCCGTAATCTCCCCCCAGGTCCCAAAGGGTTACCTCTCGTCGGCAACGTTCTACACGCCACAGATAACGATTGGCTAGCGTCACCGCAACGGAAGGATGACTATGGTAACACCCTCGACCTCCAGTTTCTTCATAAATTTGCTCACCCACCTTCCAGGTGATTTGATGTACTTAAGCGTCTTTGGCCGGGGCATCCTGGTCGTCCACAGCCAGCGCGTCGCCGTTGACCTGCTTGAGAAGCGATCCAACATATATTCCGATCGTCCGCAATCCATCTCCTTGAATGAATTCCTAACCGAAAGCCTCTTACTTGGCTTTACCGGATACGGCGACCTGTGTGCCATTCGACACTGTATTTTTTTCTACGCTAATTTCCCATAGGTGGCGCCGGTTACGTCGTCCTGCGGTGGAAGGCTTCTCGAAATCAGTCGTACCAGACTTCCACCCCATCCAAAGTCGTGAAGCGATCATGTTGGCGCTTTCGCTGATGAAGAACCCTCCTATGAAAAAACATTTCCAACAACATGCTTGGTCCATTATATTGACCACCAATTATCATTTACCACCAGTAGAATCAGAGGACGACCCAGTGATCGTAGGAATCGTAGACCATGTGCTGAGAGTGTCGCACGAGTTAGAGCCAGGGGCACGCCTGGTTGAGTATTTCCCATGGATGAGATATATTCCTAATAAGTATGTATATCATGTTACGACCGTTGACTTCCCCTCATTGTTGCACGCAGGTTAGCCAAGTGGAAGCGGGATGCGCAGTATTGGTTCATCCAAGATTCGCTGAGGTACGAACGTCTCCTCGGCAAAGTTGCTGATGATTTGGTGCGTTCTCGCTACGGTGGTCCCCAAATGGAATGGATTGTTAATTTATGAGTAACTTACCAATGCCAGGCGAAAGGAATTGACCAGCCAAGTTTCGGTGCTACATTGATAAAGAATCGGGAAAAATATCACCTCTCGGAGCGCGAGCAGGCCTGGCTTGTCGGTAGCATGCTGTGTGTCCCCTAACAGTATCGCCCAACACTCAAAGGATCTAAAGATCTCACAAACTGTAGTGTTGCAGGTGGAGAAACAACGTCTACTACACTCCATTGGTGGCTGCTCGCTCTACTCGTTCACCCCGAGGTACAAGTCCGGGCTCACGCAGAGCTTGACGAAGTCGTAGGCAACGCTCGTCCGCCGACCTTCGCAGATCTCCCCTCTCTACCGTATATCCGCGCGATGGTCAAGGAGGCACTGCGCTGGTCGCCCGCGATTCCCTTTGGTGTGCCACATGCCGTGTCCGCAGACGACTGGTACGAGGGCATGTTCATCCCCAAGGGCACGATCGTCCTCCCGAACGTGAACTTGATCAATTCCGACCCGACGGTGTTTGGAAGCGACTCGGCAAGTTTCAACCCAGCTAGGTATCTTGACGAGAAGGGACAAGTTAAGCCGCTGATGGACGGTTGGGAGGAGGGACATGTGTCGTTTGGGTATGGGCGGCGGGTGTGTCCCGGGAAACATGTTGCGGAAGGGACGCTTGGGATTGACTTTGCGACGCTGCTGTGGGCTCTGCGTTTCGAGCGTCTTGAGGGTGCGAAGGGTGAGTTGGATGTGCACACCCTTGTTCACACCGGCATCGGGACGTGCGTGTTTTTTCCCGCCTCGTCCGTGTTGTCTCCCTAACCCGTCAGTAACAGTGACCCTGTGCCCTTCGAGTGCAAGGCAGTGCCTCGGTTTGCGGAGGCTGAAACTTTCCTGAAGGAGGCACTGGATCTCTATGAATAGGGGGGTTCCGACCATGTTCTTGTATGATAGCCCGAGTGTTGGCATTGTTCGGAATGAGATCCCGGTCCGGGGCTGTACTATCGCGCTTTCCTTACCACTACCCCGCCTTTGTTCTCACTGGCACTAGTTCTCCCTCCCTCTCTACCCTATATGGCTGCACGATATCGATAACTGTTCTCGTGGCCAATGCTGTATATTTTCCAACCTCATCCAGTGCGCCGAGACAGTCCTCAAAATAGGGGAAGAATATGATCTTGGATTGTCTGATTGTATCACCCATAGGTGACTTGACATAAGTCTGGTAAACGGCCTTGGAAGTCAGTGCATCTAATACGCGATAGATACATCTAATTGGATAGGTCAGTTGAGCAGTCTTTTGAGATTAACGCAGTAGACTACTTCGTAATTGTATCCCCGCTTCTTTGAAACCACTCTTGTAACACCCGATTGATAAGCGCTACAGCCAAATCCATAATGGGGGCCTTGCGACCACATTAGGCGTACAGGCTGAGTCTGAAAGGGCGTTCTGTTAACCATGCCGAAGTTTTTTCTCACGAAAAATTATTTGTAGTAATTATTTGTAGTAATTAGAAACAAAATAAAAAATGCTGCATCCATCGCTTCATACGAGACAGGTTCTTCAAGCCCCTCAGTTTGATGGACACTACGGCACCCTGTGAACCGCCATCCGCCGAAGTCGCTGCTCCAACCACCCCAATGACTCAACTTGAAGACACTGCGCAGCATGATGATGGGGTCAAAGGCAAGGCTATGGCAGAGGAAACAGAGATATGGCTTACCATTCCAGGTGATGTGATTGAAGAGGAGGGTGCAACCAACATTGAGGAGGACGAGATCGACAAGCATGGATCCAAGGAGGAGGAGATCGATGAGATTGAGGAGGCGGACGAAGGGAGTGACATAGAAATCGTGACCATGGTGTGATTTGTCAGCTTTGTCAGCTGGTTGCTGAAAGCGCTGTGAACGCGCAAGATACCCCCAAAAACTATAGTTTATCCACAATATGGCCATTCAATATATTTACGTGCACACAACGGAGAACTAGAACCCGACAGCTGACTTTTACTGTTATATTAACTACAAATCTGTTGCACGGTTTTACATGGGCATTGCCGCCACATACGTGCAAATACCCCCACTTTCCGCCCCCTCCAACCCCTTGGTCTTGATTCATCCCACTGGGTACTGAAACAGATGATACATATGAATTGTCGTTACTACGAGTATTCCCTTTGGTTCAGTCTATGGCCCTCCCTGAGGGTCCGGATATCTCCTTTGACATGTCTTTCTTGCAACCCACAGCCTTCGTGTACACTTTTCAGTTGCTTTTCAGCAAGCTTTTCAGGATTCAGGACTGAGTACCTTCGACGAAAGTCGGTTGAACAAGTCACCAACGATTACTTATTCATCACCACCCTCACCTTGATCCTCTGCCTACCGTATCGATGTTGGTCTCTGCGTCGGCCAAGTTGGACAAGGTCATTCGGAAGTCAGATCCAATTGGGTCCCGGGGATGCAAGACCGACTTCACACTTTTTTTTTATAGAGAACAACAAGGAGAAAAAGTAGAACCATGCGATTGAAATTTTTTTTGGAAGGTCATTTATATTCCGGAGCAGTACACACAAAGTACACAAGTACAAAATAACAGAACCGGTCGACCGTGGCCATCCTGTGGGTCAAACTTGGTGGTATCAGGATGGTTATGGTGGGGTTGCATGCCTCGGCATCATCGTGAGGACATGTGGGTTGCGTCCTTCTCCCTGTCCCCGTTGTTGCCATTGCTGCTGTTGTCGTGGTGGTAGACAACCTGCGTCGGCGCCCCCACATCGCTGTTCTCGCATTTACCGCCGCGACTACTGTCGTAAGCGGACAGTTTGTGGCACTTTCGCCGTCATCACTGTTGCTGCTGCGGCTACGTTGTCATCATGATCTGGTTTGCACGCTCACAGTGGTGTGCCTCAGTGCCGGCGTCGTCGTCGTCATCGTCATGGGTGTCAGGGATGGCATCACGTGCCGAGCACCTCTGAGCAGCAGTGTGGTCGCTATAGCCGGGGACACGCGTGACAGGGCCATCGCTGCGGTCATGACCACGCGCGGCTTGTAGCCGTCGTCATCTGCATCGCAGGTGGGCACATCGTCGTATTTGGGAGGCGCAGGTTACTCCAGAGTCGGGACTTGCATTGGCGGAGCGCGATCCTCATCGGTGTCGTCGTGGTTGTAGGTCGCGGTTTGTGTCTCATATTGGCGAATGTACCTTGATTTGCTGCATCATTGTGGTTGTGTAGTGATGTAGTTGCCGCACTGACCGCCACCATCGTACATGACAGCAAGAAGTCGGGAAACACGTCAACACCAACGAAGGCGCTGATGTTGTAAAGACGCTAAGGGGTCTGGGTAAGTTCAAAGGCGGAGCGTGTCCCAAGAACTTTCTCATGCCTAAGCGGATTGCACGGCCCTGCCTCGGCGCTCAGGCGTTCGCTCCTTCAACAAATCCCACAAGTGACTGAAGCAAGAGATGGGGTGGGTAAGAAGATTAAATGACATATTCATGTTTGTAAAGCAGCCATGCATGCAGCAGAAACTGTGGACAGTGTGGAGACGGATTATGGCAGGTGAACGACACGTTCACGCCGCTCTAGCCTCTAAGTACGATGCTGCTGGCTCGTTTTGTGATGATATTGTGCGGCGACTCTTTGTATACACTTGCTCAGAACACTGCACTTAAATTCGTACAAACGTACATACTAGTCTACTACATGCATATGTGGCCACGAGGAACCAATTTAGTGTGTCACAGTCCCCTGAAATGTACAACCCGCTAGGGCCTTTCAATCAAACACCAGACTAAAGGGCATCCGTTATGGGACTTTCTCCCGACACCCCCGATGGGCATTGAGTCTTTCAACGAACTCGTCTTGTGTGTTGGCGATGGTTACGGGGCAACCAGAGTGCTGGCATGAAGAAAGGAACCGCTTTGGCTTGTTGCAGTTGTCACCCTCTAACCATAACAATTGGAGCGCTGGCAACAACGTCTCCTCAGCAGTGTCTTCGAACGCAGAAGCAATACACCCTTCCAACCCCCCAGATACCTCCAGCACCTCCACAGCGGAGAATAGGCGGAGAAGTGGCAACCATTCGTCGCTCTCTAAAAGATCTTGCCCTACCTGGCCGTGGGAGGGTCCTGGAAGGAGACTCGAAGATGACCCACGTTGGACGTCATAGCGACAAGTTGACCAAGCACATGGATCACATACAGAAGTGGGGGAACGATTGGGGTATCGTCCAAGATCATTTGAATGAAAAACTTGGCATGAATGCATTTGCCTTGTGGGAGATCAAGTTCAATGTTGACACTGTCGGGATGAATAGTTACTTTGGCGCGCCTGAACTGGGCAAGCTTGAGGTTTGAGTGATCGATGAACTGAGAAAGTTGGTGAGTTTGAACTTCATCCATCAAGTAATCTATTCTGACATCCTCGACTCGAGGTGCATCAATTTGAGCTACGAGGTCCTCCAAATACCCAAAATCACATCCGAATTCAAACCAAGTGAGGGCGGGAAGGACAGCCAGCATTGGGGGATCTAGGCCCCTTCTTTGCTCATCGGAAGGTAACGGAGATTGGTCAGATGGGTATCTGTAGATACTTAGGGTTCTGAGCTTGGTCAAAACGGCCAGGCTACTGACCATCTCCTCTGGTGAGATGTGACCATAATTGGAATAAGTTGGGGGAACAGAGTCAAGTTGGAGAGAAACGAGGTCACGAGCCGATAAAAGCAGGGTGGGTAATCCTGGAAAGGAAATGTTTTTTAAGTGGAGATGTTGTAGACATAGGGCAGACCCGCCCAAAAATCCATCAGGAATGTCAAGCACATCCGGGTCATAGTCATTATCCTCGGGTGCTGTAAGCTCAAGATGTGTCAAAGCCGGAAATGGCACTCGCATCGCTTCGACCACCTCGAACTAGAGATGTCAACGAGTGATACTCGCGAGTATGAGTACTCGTGAGAAATCTCCGAAGCCGTACTCGTACTCGACTTGTACTCGCGGCAGCGAGTACTCGTAAGCACGAGTACTCGCCGAGTTTTCTGGACTGACACTCGTACTCGTGCCGCGAGTACCCGTCTGGGCCGCGAGTACTCGTATTCGTTCGAGTCACACGGGTACTCGTTTTAAACGAGTACTCATTAGGCACACTACTACTACAGAATAGTTACAAGGGATACTAATATACAACTTGAAGGCCCCTGCCCGTGTACCCCCCCACCATCGCATCCGGATCACTGCCGTCGCCTGTCGTGTTATCGCCGCGCCCCTACCGCCGTCTATCGTGTCGTCGTTTGAGCTTGCCTTGGCAGCCTTGCCGTCGTGTCGTCGCTCGCCGTTCTTGCCGTCGTGTCGTCGCTCGCCATTGTTGAACCGTCGTCGGCGTGTCGTCGTCATCGTCGCTGGCGTGATCCGCTGTGTCGTAGTCGCCGTTGGGATGGCCGTGACAGGCCGTCGTTGTCGTGTTTGGGACAGGACATACGCTGGCGAGTTTGTGGTTGTCGTAGTTGAGCGTGGGAAGCCACCGTGGCCTGTGGCAACCTTTTCCACGCCCGCTCGGTGATTGCCATTTTCATACATGGCTGAAGAATCTCCGACCAATCCAAGCCACATGCACCGCAAACGACCAACTACGACTACGACAACACTACGACAACATGCCTCAAGTCCGCCGACGCAGCTTTGAGCTGCACGAACACCACCGGCCGCCGCCAGAACCCTGCCAACGCAGCTACGACACCAGCAACAGCCATGGGGCGAGGCCCGCGTGACGGCGGCAACACAACCACGATGGGCGAATGCCCATCGATACGACGACTGGGCAATGCCCATCGACCACAACTCAGACAACGGGTCAATCGATTATGACGATGGGGCAATGCCCGTCGACTTACGAAGGCGGGGCGATGGCCGCTGATGACGTCGACTCAGAGTCGACAATGGAACGCGCGACACGCCGGCAATGGGCCGACAACAATGACTCAACGGCACCGATACGACGACACGGATTGCAAGCACAGCAGATTATATTACTAGTAGTAGTACTGTAGTAATAGTTATATAGTGTGTGCAATAAAACAGTCTTTGCTTTGCCAACCCGGAAATGGTCACGTGACCCCGCGAGTACACGAGTACTCGCGTGATCGAAAGAGGAAACTCGTACTCGCGTGTACTCGTGGGAACGAGTACTCGTCACAAACGAGTCACACTCGCGAGTACACTCATTTGGCGATAACTTGTTGACATCTCTGCCTCGAACACGTCCTGGTACATTGTCGTGAGAATATTAATGCGGCGCACACAAGCAGGGTGTTCGAGTGCAGCAATGAGATCATCTTGACCCTCTGAAATGAAAAATACAACAGTGAGAGGAAAGTCTCACCAGAGACTGAGGTTCTTCAAAGTCCTGAAGGGCGTATTATTTGAGCAGCAAAGATGCAAATTGAGATGGGGTGGTGATGCATATATGATTCGTCGCCATTTTTGGCAGACATGCACAAGTCTTTGCCATACCCTCATATGTCTCATGGAGTCCAAAGAAGTACGAGGGTCGTGTAGACAGAAGGCAAATATTTCTAGCAAGATATCGTCTGGGAGAATGTCGATTGTCACTGCATGTCTGTTACTCTCCCCTGTGCCATGCAAGTCAGCATCCATTTGAGTACTAATCAGAATCTAAACGCACACCATGAGCACGAGCCACTTCAAGTTCGACCTTCTGCAACAACTTAAGGACCAGGTGTCCATGTCAGTGAGGTGCCAGGGAGCGAATCATGCGTTGTTGAAGGGAGAGGGGTTGCATCGATCAGTATTCTGAGTGAGAGTGGAGCCGTCTAGGGGCAAAAGATAAATATCGATAAATACTTTGGTTCGTGACAAAAAAAAACATATTGTGTAGAGTTGTTAATCGTCACGCAATGACTGTTGTGTACGCTTCACGGATCACGATTATAGAATACAACCGTGTGCTCCTGCCATGGCATGAGAAATACACGGCATGAGAAATAACGCATCATGCCATGACGCGTCTCAGTCTACAGTACTGTAAAGGAAAAAACCGGAATTACAGTAGTCGCCGGCAGTCCGAATCACCCACCTCAACGATGCCAACGATGGATATGATGATTGGGGGAACAAGGGTAGCCCACTGGCAGATGCAGTACTAGATGTGAGTCATTCTTTCCCTGGAGGCTTCACCAACCATTCCTCCAACTTTTCCCTCTCCTTCCCTCAAGCACCCACCTCCAACAACATTCTCGAGACCAGTAAGTTAGGTTCCCACTAAGCGGTGTTGGACGGCGCTCACTCTACTTTGCAGGAGTCATTCCCCTCAGCCAATTGAGGAACCTGTGCAAATCATTGCACAGCCCGTTGACGACGAAGCTCAGGCTATCCCCAAGCCCATTGAAGAGCCAGTCCAAAGTGCTCGTAGAAGATGCCGCCCAGATCACTCAACCTGCTGAGGAGGTCATCGCTCCTCAACTCGCTGTGGAGGAGACTCAGGTACCGGTCTCTGTGCCCATCACGATACCCCCTCTCTCCTGGCCAGCGGGTTACTGTCCTAGAGGCTGACAATTGAGCCGCTGAGACCAATGACGTCTACAAGCCTGAGGTCCATTAGTTCTGTTCCGTCATCTTTTTTTCCCCCGGTCTCCCCCATGCTTGCCCCATCAACCACAACGAAGTCACTGCCAACATTGTTGTTGTCACTGAGTCTACGATAGGCATCACGCCGTCCTGTAAGCCCTAGGCCCCCTCCGCCCCTCGGTCTCGATTCGAGGATTCCACTGGGCACCGAAACAGATGATACATCTGAATCGTCGATACTACGAGCATCCCCTTCGGTTCGGTCTATAGCCCTCCCAGATATCTCCTTTGACATGTCTTTCTTGCAAACCATAGCCTTCGTGTACACTTTTCAATTCAAGAACCAAGCCGGCTGAGTACCATCGACAAAAGCCAGTCGAGCAAGTCACCACCAATCATTTATTTATCACCATCCTCGCCTTGATCCTCGCCTTCTTATGCCTACCTATCGATGTTGGTCTCTGCGTCGGCCAAGTTGGACCAGGGTCATTTGGAAGTCTAGATCCAATCGGGTCCCGGGGATGCAAGACTGACCTCGCTCAATTTTTTTTAAAGAGAAAAACAGAAGAACCATGCAATTGAAATTGTTTTTTTTGGGCACATTCAAAGGTCATTTATATTCTGGAGCGTACACGCAAAGTACACAAGTACAAAATAACAAAACTGGTCAACCACGGCTGTTGATCAAACTTGGTGGGATCAGGATCGTTATGGTGGGGTTCATGCATCAGCGTCATCGTGAAGGCATGTGGCTTGCATCCTTCTCCCTGTCCCCGTTGTTGCCATTGCTGCCGTTGTCGTGGCGGCAGACAGCCTGCGTCGGCGTCCCCATCGCTATTCTCGCATTTGCCGCCGCGACTACTGTCGTAAGCGGACAGTTCGCGGCGCTGTCGCTGTCATCACTGTTGCTGCCGCGGCTACGTTGTTGTCATGATCTGGGTTGCACACTCACAGTGGTGTGCCTTGGCGCCGGCGTCGTCGTCGTCATGAGTGTCGGGAGTGGCATCACGTGCCAAGCACCTCCAAGCAGCAGCATGGTCGCTATAGCCAGGGACATGCATTGCAGGGCCATCGCTGCGGTCAGGACCACGTGCGACTTGTAGCCGTTGTCGTCATCTGCATCGTAGGTGGGTGCATCGTCATATTTGGAGGCGCAGGTTGCTCCGGAGTCGGGACTCGCATTGGCGGAGCGCGATCCTACCCATGTCGTCGGTGTCGTCGTGGTTGTGGTCACGGTTTGTGTCTCATATTGGTGAATGTACCCTGATTTGCTGCATCATTGTGGTCGTGTAGTGGTGGAGCTGACCGCCACCATCGCACACGACAGCAATAAGTCGGGAAACACATCAACGTCAATGAAGGCGATGCTGTAAGGACGCTAAGTCCAGGTGAGTAAGAAAATTAAATGATTCATGTTCGTAAAGCAACCATGCATATGGCAGACCATATGCAGAAACTGTGTGGACAGTGTAGCCTAGAGATGGACTATTGCAGGTGAACAACACGTTGACACTGCTCTAAGTATGATGCTGCTGGCTCGTCTTGTGATGATATTGTGTGGCGACCCTTTGTATACACTCGCTGAGAACACTGCACTTGAATTCGTACAAACATACATACTAAACTACTACGTGGCCGTGAGGAACCAATTTAGCGTGTCACAGTCCCCTGAATTGTACGACCTGCGAATGAAGACTAGGGCCTTTCAATCAAACACCAGACTAAAGGGCATCCATTACGGGACTTTCTCTTGACGCCTCCGATGGGCATTGAGTCTTTCAACGAACTCTTCTTGCGTGTTGGCAATGGTTACGGGGCGACCAGAGTGTTGGCGTGAAGAAAGGAACTGCTCTGGCTTGTTGCAGTTGTCATCCTCTAACCATAGCAATTGGAACGCCGGCAACAATATGTTAAGCGTCTCCTCGGCAGTGTCTTCGAGCGCAGAAGCAATACACCCTTCCAACCCCCCAGATACCTCCAGCACCTCCACAGCAGAGAATAGGCAGAGAAGTGGCAGCCATTCGCTCTCTAAAAGATCTTTCCCTACCTGGCGAGGGATGGTGGGGTCCCGGAAGGAGACTCGGAGATGACCCACGCTGGAGGTCATAGCAGCAAGTTGACCAAGCACATGGACCATGTAGAAAACCGGGGAAGTGGTTGTGGCATAATTCAAGGTCATTATAATGGAAAACTTGGCTTGAAGGCATTCGCCTTGTGGGAGGTCAAGGTCGATGTAGACTTGGTCAGAATAAAAAGTTACTTGTGCACGCCTGAACTGGGCAAGCTTGAAGTTTGAGCGACCGATGAACTGAGAAAGTTCGCGAGTTTGAACCTCCTCCGTCAAGTACTCGATTCAGACATCGTCGACCCGAGGTGCGTCAATTTGGGCCACAAGGTCCTCCAAGTACTCGAAATCACGTCCGAATACAAACTCGGTGAGGGTGGGAAGGACAGCCAGCATTAAGGCTCCAACCATTTAGTTTATGTTTACTCAACAGCCAGTAAATAGACAGTAAACTATTGTAAACCATTTATAGACAGTAAATACTATTTATAAAACAATTCACATTGATACCTCAAAAGTTTTCTTGAAAATGGGCCCATTCAGTAGCAAATATATGAATTATGATGAAAACAGCAACTTGAAAATTACCTCTCACTAACATATTCAACAACCAATCCTCTATTGTATTACTTGAGCCAACATTTTTCAAAGTTGGGATCCTACAAGTAGGAAATAGTTTTCTGTGGTAAATAAAATCTATACTGTCTCTATATTATGCCTTGAATTGCATTGTCAATATTTAATTACCTTATCAACATTTTATATATGAAAGTTTGTGAATAAAAAATACCTTTTGTTATAGATGCCAGTGCCTAAATTTTGTCAATGGTAAAAGGGTATTTTCCATCCAGTGATGGTAATATATCATTAGGCTAAATTCAGATTAAAAAATGATGTTAAAATGATATTTACTTGATATAACTTTGTTACAATCTCTTTGGTTGGAAAGCAGATATTCTTCTGCAATTATTTTACAGAGTGGGAAAATATATAGCATTAAAAAATGAGAGCCAAACCAGTGGCCAATGCCATTTAGACTTGAAATAAAGAAGTATCATTTGCATTTTTCTAACCTATTTCTATGTAAAATGTGGGAATTTTATATTATATAGATACCATTTTGATATCATTTTTTAACATGACTCTGGCTTAATAGTGTATAATTATCAGACTCACATTTTTGACCATAAAAAATGAAGGAAAAGGAATTGCCTCTTATTATAGAAGTGTTAGAGTTTTGTCAGCATAAAAATGGTAATTTCCATCAGTGTGTTCAGGGCCAAGTTCAAAGTATTCAACAGTGTTCAAAAGTGTTGAAGCACACTTGAATCTTCTGATCAGAAGCTAAATGTGGATAACACATCTGTAAATGCAGGACCTGTCAAAAGCTGTCAAAAGCGGTCGGAGACTGGTCTCCGACCACTTTTGACAGCTTTGACAGGTCCCATTTTTACAGATGCAGTTCCTCTCTTGAGATAACTGTTTACTGTTTACTATTTAGTTTATTTACTTCATACCACCATTCCAGTAAATATATGGTAAAAGTAAACCATGTAAATAGTTTAAAAACTGTTTTAAACCTAAATGGTTGGAGCCTTAGCCAGCATTGGGGGATCTGGGCGCCTTCTTTGCTCATGGGAAGGTATCGAAAGTGGGTATCTCTTGATATTAAGGGTTCTGAGCTTGGTCAAAACGGCCAGGCTACTGATAATCTCCTCTGGTGAGATGATGTAACCACGATCGTAACAAGTCAGGGGAACAGAGTTGAGTTGGAGAGAAACGAGGTCACGAGTCGATAAAAGTACGGATTCATTCACTCCTCTTCCACCTACCACCACCATCTCCTCAGAAATGTCAAACAAGTATAACGACTTTGACCACTACATGAACACTGGGGGGCACCTCGACAACATCCCAGCTGCGTTGCTCGGAGGTGGCCTCCCCTCTGCTCCCTCCTCTCCCCACCCTCACCCCTACTCTGACGCACAGGGGATGGCCGTCGTGAGAGACGTCCTCAGCGACATCCTCGACGATCATGCCCAAGAGGGGAAGGTGCAGCTCATGGCTGCCCTCCTCCATATGCTCAACACTCCCGTCGTCCTCCTTGGGGGACTCACTCCCCTCCACTGGCTGGGCCTCAACCCCCTGGTCATCCTGGGTGCCCTGGTTGGTCACCTCGGCCCCTCTCCCCCTCCTCCCATTCTCCCCTCTCAGGACCCCGACCTCCACCAAGCGATTTCTGACACCGTCTGCGGTGCTGTTGGGGATCAATTCCGCTATGGCCTCGCCCCCCTCGAGGACCTCTCCACGGAGGTTCACAAAGGCTTTGAGGAAATGTCCCGCCGCTTCAATGTGGTGGAGATGGCTCACCCTCCTGCTCCTGCCCCCATGGTGGCCCCCGTGGCCCCTCCTCCTGCTCCTGTGCCTGTTGCCCCCGTGCCTGCCCCTCCTGCCCCTGCCCCTGTTTCGAAGCCTCGCACTAAGAAACCCTCTGCCCCCCTTCCCACACCTGTCCCGGCTAAGGCCCAGCCCGCTTCGGCTAAGGCGAAGTCCACACCGGCACCCACTCCTGCCCCCGTCACCCACCCCACACCCCCTCCTGCCAGCAAACCATCTTTCACCTCCATGGCGAAGACTCCAGCATGGCCGTCCTTGGTTGTGTCTCTCTGTCCGCCAGTAGCAGGTGCTACCATCCCCCAGGCTGTTCGCCGCAGCCCCCAGGAGATTGTTTCCCACCTCAACGCCGTGCTCTTGTCCAAGGGTCACCAGGTCACCCTGTCCGCCGCTTGGTGGACAGTGAAGAACAACCTCGTGGTCACCGCAGGACCCGATACCACGGCGCATCACCTTGCCTCCTCCTCCCACCTCATCTCCGACAGCCTCGCGACATACCTCTCCGCCGATCACTCTCCCCTCCCTGTCCAGGCCAGGGAAAATTGCAAATGGGCCTGCCTCACCATCAATGGCATCCCCACCGGAGTATCACTCACCTGGGGCCCCTATTCTCCTCCCAAACTCACCACGGCGCTCCTCACTGACAACCCCGTTTGTTGCGGACTCCGCATGACCTTGCCCCCATCCTGGGTGAGGGTGCCAGCATCCTACACACCGGGCTCCACTTCCTCCATCGTGCTGACCTTTGAGGATCCCTCCAGGGACTCACTGCGCTCGCTGATGGCTGAGCGGACCCTCTTCGCCTTCGGGCACGCAGGGGAGCTGAAGCACTGGAAGGCCAAGCCCTGTAAAATGGGCAAGGGCACACCGGCTGCTTCCTCCTAATTCCCTTACGTCCGCACCTCCTCACCCCTCCCCCATGTCCACACTTCCCACCCCTCATCCGCATTCCCACCACTCCCCGCCCACAACTCCCCACCCACACCCTCACTTACGTGCCGCCGTGCACGTGTCCCCAACCCTCTGCCCCCATCTGCCGTGCTGTCACGCACGCCCCACCCTTGTTTTATGTGCTCGCATGGAGCCTGGACCCATCCGTGGTCTGGGCCATCACCCTGCCTTCGGGCATCCTTTTTACCCTGGTTTCCTTTGGAAGGTGCCGCCAGTCCTTACAACTTTAACCTTATTGGCAATGCCCGCCGTTTTTTCAGGGCATTGAGCCCCACTTGTACCACCCTCTTACTTCTACTTATCATACCTTCCTTCTCCTTCTCGTCTCCCCGTTCTCTCTTACGTATCAGTTTTGCCATGGCTAACCTGGGAAATAGTTAGGCCTTAAATGGTTCCATCCCCATAGACTACTTTGTAGAAAGGTTACTTTTTGGTTGGTGGCATTTGTAGCGACGGTCTCAGAGTTTACATACAGAGTAGCAGGTTGGGGTAGAGACTGTTCTTGTACTAGGTACTGCTGCGGAATACAAATGGTTCAAAAAAAAAAAAAAAAAAAAAAAAAAAAAGAGTCGATAAAAGTAGTGTGGGTAATCCTGGAAATGAAATATCTTCTAAGCAGAGATGTTGTAGACATGGGGCAGACCCATCCAAAAAATCGTTGGGAATGTCATGCACCTCCAGGTCATACTCATCATCACTCTTGGGTCCTGCAAGCCAGAGATGTGTCAGAGCCAGAAATGGTACTCGCATTGCTTCGACCACCTCGAACACGTCTGGGCAGAATGAGAGAACATCAGCAACACGACACTCGCTTAATTTTTTGCTTATTTGAGTAATAAGTAACTTAACCACCCCTAAGTGGGATTAAGCAGACATTAAGCAGTTTTCAGAATAGCTGACATTTAACTCAGTTAAGCAAATAAGTAGATCCCATTCCTGAAATTGGGCTTAATTTTTGCTTATTCACAGCTGAATCTGTCCTTATTTATTAAACATCTGGCTTATTTTTCAAGCAGAGAAGAGATCAGGTCTATTATGTAGTGTTTGGAAGTCCAGTCTCAAGACTGGAAAAAGACTGAGACTGGACCAGACCAGGACCGATCAGGACCGGAAATTAGTAAGACCGGTGAAGACCGCTAACCGTGGTCCGGTCTCGGTCTTGTCACGTTTTCGAAATCTGTTAGACCGATGAAAGACCGGTCTTAACCGGGCTCAACCGGTCTTTTCGATTCTTTCCATTCACTCATTCTGACTTTTTCTTTTCTCTCCCCATCATCTCATCTCACTAGATCTCGCTTCTCGTCGCTCTTTTTCTATGTCATCAATGATGCCAGCAGCCACTTCGGATCACTAGCGCTGACACATGCTGACGCAGCGCTGACACATGACCTCAACCAACATGTCGACTGCGTTGTACTGGCCCTCAAACAAGCTAAGCTATTTGTTTCCTTCTCCTTTTACTAACTGTTTTTTCCTCTCTAGGTTTTTTAATAGGTTCTCACCACCTCACCGGGTGCAAGCCCATGGTGCCACGACAACGCTACGACAGCAACACGGCGCTGTGACGCTACGACAGCGATACAGCACCGTCACGCTACGACAGCGACGCGGTGCCGCAGCAAGATGGCACCCTGGCGCTGTGACACCGACACATCGCCCTGGTGCTTTGACACCGACACAGCGCCGTCACGCTACGACACCGACCCACAACAACATGGCGCCCTGGTGCTGCGACACCGACACGGCACACGCTACGATACCGCTGCAGCAACACGGCGCCATCACGCTATGACACCGAAGTGGCGCCGAGGTTCCACGACACCGACTCGGTGCCGCAGCAACATGGCGCTGGTGCTGCGACACCGACACCGACACTGACGCAGCACCACAGCAATATGGCGCTGCGACACTGACACGGCACCAAGATGCCACGACAACGCGGTGCCGCAGCAACACGGCACCCTGACGCTTTGACACCGACACAACGCCACGGCACCGAGATACCACGATACCGACGCGGCGCTGTGGCACGACAACGGGTATATTAGATTTGTAGTGTACTATAGTAATAAACACATGTAGCTATTTAGAAGAAAAGAAATATAATGACTTGTAGTAGACCGACCACTGGCAGAGCTAAAGACCGGTTGTAGACCGGCTGTAGACCGGTTGGTGAAGGGACCGGTTAAGACCGGTCCAAAGACCGCAACTCAACCGACAAAGACCGGTCTCACACGGTCCGGTCCAGTTTTTGTGCTGGGCCGAGAAATTGTGGACCGGTTGCGGTCCCGGTCTTACATAATTAGGTCAAAAAACCGGACCGGACCGGACTTTCAAACACTACTATTATGTGTATTCGGAACCACTACTAGTACGATACATAGTATTTATCCCGTATTTATCCCCCCGCAATGCCCGAGTACTTCAGCAAACTGGGGCGCAGAGAGTGTACCTTGTGTGCAGGGCAGACTCTCCTTCCATGGGCCAGCGAACGTGTCGAGGTGGTGCTGGGTCATGGCAGCTCAAAGCCATGAGGCTGGCCATCGTCGTTGCTTTGAGGAACTGGGAATCGCCATCGTTGCCTTGACAGTGGGGGTGGTGCCGTCACTGTCGCATCGAAGGGACGCTGCTCAGTCACGGAATGTCCATTCCTTGCCAGCTTGGCCCATGCACAGGAGTAGCACTTGTCTTGCGTGACCTCTGATGCAAGAATCAGCAATGTTTGACTGGGGGCACAATGAAAATGCACCTCTGAATACATGGCAGCTGAGTGGGACAGTACGGTGTCCCCATGCAGTCTGTGGGAGTGGTAGGATCACAAGATGTGAGTTAAAGGCTAAAAAGAAAAAGAAAAAAAAAGTACCCAGTCTCGTCAATGACAACGTAGGCTTGATGGTGATGGAGAAGTGGTGGTTTTACCCATGTCAAACTTGACTTGGCAATGACATCGCAGCCATGTGTTATGGGGAGGATGGTACGTTACTGTTTTGCAGAGGCAGTCAGTCGTCGAATGTGGAGATGAGTATAAAAGAAATAACGTACATCCAGTCAAAGGTTGGATGTGTAGGCACAGGCTGGTCAGGCTTTGGGACTGAAAATGATGCATCAAATACTGGGTTACAGTAATCAGAAAGCGACAACGTACACAACAGTGTACCGATGAGTGGGGACAAGAGCGACTCAACTGAGACGAACGCGAGATGCGTTGATCGTCAAAGTTTTAAACTCCGTCTCAAATACACTGGTGTGATTGGATTGTGGGGTATTTGTGTTTGTTTGGTCAAACATTGTACCACATCCCAAAGTCCACATCCCAAAGTCGAAGTTGAGTTAGCCACATTGCGAGCAAGTGTTGCTGCCATCCTGTGCCCATCTCCCCTCGCTGTTGTCTGGATGTGTTCAACTGTCCTCTAGACAGTCCTGATCACTCTTGATGCCTGCTCGGCTGGTGTGGTCGTACTTCATGGAAGTTGTCTCGTCCATCATCCATCACATGTCGCTGCACATTGGCAGTTCCATTGGCTTGAACAGATTCCTTGCCTTTTCCCTCTTCCCTTCTGTCTGCAGAGAATACACCACATGAACAAGACCTCCACTTGTTTCAAAAATTAACAGCCAGACGGTGTACTTCTCGATTGCCTCCTTCCGCCCCCTTCTCTCAATGCGACAACAACTGGCTCGCAACGTGAGCCCAGAACTTGAGATCTGAGGCTCGATGAGTCAGCCATGTGTGACCCTGGTCATATACCACCTCAGCACACCCTGCAATACATTCAAATGTAGCACTACGACAATGCTGCGTGCACCACCAACCAGTGACGCAGGCGGCCGTCACACAGCTGTATGCGGGTCCCCACTTCGATGACAGCGTAGCCATTTGTGGCTCGACGATGCAAGCCACAAGCCAGGCTCCCAACCATGAGAATGAGCTGGCCACATGCATCCCCAAGTCCCCGACCATGATGACCCTGATCCTGCTGCTCAGAGGCGTATCCCATGAATTTCTAACCATGGTGGCCACGACAATCCCGCTGCCGCAGGCACACACACAACCCCGACCACAATGAGGATACCAGCAATGATGGAAGTGGTGATGATGACAATGACGACGCCCCTCCACATGCAACCACGCCTATTCGACCAGGTGATAGTGCACATGTTGAGTTGGCACAGGGCACACGACGGTCTTCAGGGGCTTGGGACTCAGTTATACTTTGATGTCTTAATCTCTTATTGTTCTTATGAATTAACACTGCGTGTTTGAGTGAAAACTAAGGCTCTGAGTAGTCTTAAATCAGATTGATGAGATTAGTGGTCGCTTATCATTCTTGATGGCTTAGTGATAGAATGACCAAATTTAAGCGATGAAATAAGCCGGGTTAAACTCTTGTCGTTTTGCTGATGAATGTCAATGTGGCAAACACGATTGGGGTGCTCAAGCGCAGCAATGAGATCATCTTGGCCCTCTGGAACATAAAATCCAACAGCGAGAGGAAAGTCTCGCCAGATCGGACTGAGGTTCTTCAAGTCCCTGAAGGGCATTTCGTTTGAGCAGTGAAGGTGTAGATCAAGATAGCATGGTGATGCATATATGATTCGATGCCATCTTTCGCAGACATGCACAAATCTTTGCCATACCCTCATACATATTTCGGACTCCAAAGTTGTATGAGGGTCAGGTAGACAGAAGGCAAATATTTCTAGCAAGTTATCATCTGGGAGAATGTTGATTGTCACCTGTGGTGCTACGCACAACTCAGTTCCATTCGAATACTAACTAGAATTTAAACACGCACCGTGAGCGCGAGCCATTTTGAGTTCGATCTTCAAGATTCAAGCTAATATTCAAGGGCCAGGTGTCAGCGTCAAAGAGGTGGGAGCGAATCAGTTGTTAAAGGGAGAGGGGTGGATATGGTGGATGTTGATCCAACTTGATCGACGCGTGACGTTGACCAGTGTTGAGCCACCTTACCCCTAGCAAAAGTGGAATTCGTCATCTCATTCGTCATGGCCTCTGGTTAACATTTTGCAAGCAATTTTGTGTAAAGTATATGCATCGCGATTAGAATGCAGCCAGCCATGTCATATGTGCTCCTGCCACAGCCCATGGTAGAGATGTCAACAAGTGACACTCGCAAGTATGAGTACTCGTCGGAATTTTCCGAAGGGTGACTCGTACTCAACTCGTACTCGTTGGTACGAGTACTCGTGGGCACGAGTACTCACCAAATTCTTAGGACTGATACTCGTACTCGCGCCGCGAGTACTCGTCTTAGCCGCGAGTACTCATATTCATTCATTCAGAACGAGTACTCGTCTGAAATGAGTACTCTAAGGGTATTGTTATTATTGCAAGATCTAGCTACAAGCCTACAACATGTACTGTAACTTGCTATGCTACCTACAATGCCCCCCGCACTGTCACTGCACCCTGTCGCCGTCGCATACTGGCATCGTTGCCGTGTCACCGCTGCCGCCGTTGTCGTTGTCGGTGTCGTCACGGACCACGGTCGTGGGCCGTTGTCGTCGTAGGCCATTGCTGTTGTAAGCCGTTGTCGTCATGGGCCATTGTCGTCGTGGGCCGTTGTCATCTTCGTCATCGTTGTCGTGTTCGACCTGCCTTGCCATCGCCGATTCGCCGTAGTGTCGTCATGGTCGTGGTCGACCTACCGTCGATGGAGTGCCGGCGGGGGTTTGTTGTCGTCGTATGGCTGGCCAGCCATTGTCGTCGTCCAGGCGCATACCAAGGTCGTAGTCGTGGTGGTATGGTTGATTGATGATAAGCAACTCGTGGTGTAATGTAAGCAACTCACGGATGACGCCGAGCTTCCCACGCCCGGTGATTGCCAGTTTCGCAAATGCGGACCGGCCCGCAGGCTGGGCCAAGCCACGTGCGCTTGTAACATACCACCACCAGCAACAGCAAGTCAGCGTCGGCGACGACAACGATGCGACGACAATGACGGAACGACGCCAGTCGACCATGGCAAGATTGATGCCAAACGACGGGGCGATGCCAGCACCAGCAAGACGGCGGCGGCAACGACCGACACCTTTGGAAGACGCGGCGATGACGACGATGACGACGGAGCGACGCCCGTCGACCACAGCAAGGCGATACCCATCGACCACGATGACGAGGCGACACAGCAATAGGGCGACATCAACCGACAACAACAACACGGGCAACCGCGACGACAAGTAGTTTAGTATAGATAGTAGTACATGTAACCCAATACAACTTGCAATACAAAATGAAATGTTTTATCTCATACTGCTTGAACAAAAGCTTGGGACTAGTATTGGTGCCATTACCACAAGTACTCGCGAGTAGGGATGTCAACGACTTGCTGTCAAATGAGTCACTCGTGAGTGTGACTCGTCACGTGACGAGTACTCGCACCTACGAGTACTCGTTCCTGGATCCTTGTGCGAGTACGAGTTTAACATTTTCCAAGCGCGAGTACTCGTGAGTACTCATGGTAGCAGCAATACTATGTGATCAAGTTGGAGTGTTACAATTTTGTAAAAACATGTCTATTGCGTATCAAATTATAATGTATCTTTACACTAATAGTTACTGTAAGCTAAGCTAAGACAAGAGCTAGTCAGAGGCCACACGGGGGGCCCGCCGTCTGAGCCGTTATCAGCACTGTCATCGCGGTCGCCGATTGTCGTGCGGTGTCGTCGTCGTTACCGTCGGCGTCGTCTTGCTGCTGTCATCGTCGTTGTCGGTCGTTGTTTTCCCGATACCGTGTCGCGGCGTGTTGTTGTCGTCGACCGTCGTCGTCATCGTCGGCTCGTCCGTTGTTGTTGTTGTCTGGGGCTCATCCAGCGTCGTCGTCGTCGCCATCTTTTACTGGTGGTATTGGTGCACGTGCCTTGACCCAGTGTGGTGACGCCACCTTCAGCCCCGGGCCGGACCGCATTAGCTAGCAACTGGCAATCAGCGCGTGGGAACCTCAGCGTTCACATAGGCCGGTGTTGCTTACGCCATGACCACGACCTTGGCGTACACCGGACAACGACAACGGCTGTGGTAGCAAACCCCACCAGCGTGTGGCCAGCCACCCGACGACGACAAACCCCGCGGGCCCCATCAATGATGGGTGTACCCGGGTCAACCAAGACGTGACAACACAACCGCGACGGCAAGGGACTGTGATGACCACGACAACACCAACTACGACGACTACGACGACCATAGCCATGTCCACCCACGACTACGACCATGACGACCACGACTGCGATGACGACGACGCGACGCAATGCGAGACACAAGGCAGTACATCGGCATACGACGGTGGTGACGCGGTATCGACACCAGTACGCGATGGCAGCGGCGGCAGGAAGCGATGCGGCGGGGGGCATAGTAGGAGTAGTAGCTAGTAATGTATCTGTAGTAATCTTTCTTATGTGGTTTCTTGAGCCTGTGTGCCTGTGAGTACAATGAGTACTCGCACAGTTTGAGTGAGTACTCGTGCTGAGACACGAGTACCTGTGTTTCAAACGGGTACTCGCTCGGGTAGCACTGTGAGTACGAGTATTGGTCCAAGGATTCCGACGAGTACGAGTCGAGTACGAGTGGCTGGTTGGGACTTTCTGATGAGTACTCATACTCATGAGTATAACTCATTGACATCTCTACTCGCGAGTACTCACGCTTGGAGAAGGGTCCACTCGTACTCGTGCGAGTATTCAGGCACGAGTACTCGTCACTCGTTTGGCCACAACTCGTTGACATCTCTGGCCCATGGCACCGAGAAATGATGCATGATACCTTCTGTTGGAACATGATAAGTATGTAAGGACCTTATCTATAGCAGTTACAACATTACTGAAGTACAGTTACCTATTATGGTAGTTAGGATACGTACTACAATGGGCGCAATATGCCCACTAAGTGAGAGAAGCCCTATGCCTATCTCGAAGTGGAAGTTTACATCAGGGTCAAGGACAGAGTGACAGAATTGACGGAAACTCACATGGTGAGATCTTTGTTGAGGAAAACGAAAACGAGGTTGTGTCTGAGTGATTGCTACTCATGCCTATTACTCTGTGCCATTATTGTGTAAGCAAATTCCAAGTTACTGTCCTTATTATTTTGGTTGACTTTTTACTAGTCCTGAAATATTCTTGTCGATAATTGTTATAAAATAGGTATTCAATATGTACATACAATGCTTGATGCACCATGGACATGGTGAAAATATCAAAGACATTAAGCACCTATACCACCACACATGATAGATTGTTCATAGTAAGCAATTGTTTGGAGGTTTCCCTCGCCTGAGTGCGTGAGACGATGCCACTGTGACCATGAATGGACAGACAGCCTGGTATTGTTTGCGTTATTGCCTTGGATCCACTTGATCACTCACTTGATTACTTTGCGCATTCGCCCAAGTGCGCAAGATGATATCACACATGTGCCACAAAAGTACAGCTTTCACTTGGACACATGTTCATGGCACACAATGAGTTTGCGCTGAAAACAAGCAGAGAAGTAGATTCATTTTTATATACATTCCAATGCATACTGATCCACTCCCTCTAGTTAAACTTCCTCAATTTCCCCACCTTGTACAGCCGCTGCGCTGCGAGGGAGTGTGAGTCGAACTGGTTGCAACACCAGGTAGGGCATAACATGGGTAACCCATGGGTGACAAGACCTCTACCTGCACCCAACCCACCAAAAACCCGTACCCAGGCTCATGGGTATGGGTTCCAGTGGACGCGGGTATGGGTTCCAGCAGGTCATGTGGGTAGCAGAACCCACGCGGGTTGGCACTATGGGTCAGCATGATAATTGCAAGTGTTGTGTGTCGTGAGCTTGGAATTGGGATGCATGTACTATGTCTACTCAAATACATCATCTTCTACTGTGATCTACTGTACAAAAACATGCCCCATCATCATTGCCCCCTGCCATTGTCGCATCGCCACCATCTGTTGCATTGTTGCCGTTGTCGTCCAAGTCGCCATTGTCACCCATTGTTGCCGTTGCTGTTGCCATTGCTGTTGCCATTGCTGTTGCCATTGCTGTTGCCATTGCCGTTGTCGTTGGTCACCATTGTCGCTGCCGTCGCCACTGCCATTGTTGCTGTTGTTGTCACTGCTGCATTGTTGTTGTCAAGCCTCTTGGAGTCGCAGCGCCACCTCACCATCACTCCTTCTGCAGGTGTCATGCCTGGGTGCCTCCCCCATTGCGTTTGGGAGTTGCGTTGGTATGGTGCCAGCGGTTAACTTGTTTGGCTTGGGGCTGGCAAAGTTATCTTGGTCATGGTTGGCAGCCTATGTGCACGCAGGGTTTGCCGTTGATGCTTAATCCCTAAACTGTGTGTTCCTGATTCGTTCCCAAGCCAGGTGACGCCGCTTTGTTCTGTTTGCCTTGCTTAGTCACCCTAGTCCCCGACACACCGAGCTGCACACGCTACCAACCGCAACCACAACCACAACCGCCAGGGCCTTGCCATTGCCAACAGCAAGACAACGACAACAACGATGACAACGAAGACAATGGCAATGGTGACAATGACAATGACAACACTGACAACAACAGCGTGACGCAATGACCTGGACAACCGCCAACCACCACCACCACCACTGCTGTCAAAGCCCTACCATCGACAACAGCAAGACGACAATGACAACGACAATGACAATGACAACGACAAAGATGACAACAATTGCGACACCAACAACACAACTCAGACAAGTTGGACGACACGACAAAGAAGACAACATGATGATGAGGAGGCGATGGTGGGCTCTGTGACGGGCATTCTCTGAGGACTAGTAGTAGTAGCCTAGTAGCTAGTAGTAGTAGCTAGTGTATGTACAAGTGTGTGTCAGGTAGTAAATAAAAGTAGAGTGTACCCGTCAAACAGACTCAAACCCGTCAAACCCACCATCTGGGTATGGGTTCTCAACAGGTACTGAAATCATACCCACACCCATACCCAGCATATGGTACCCGTGTACCCACACAGGTTTACAAACCCATGTTATGCACTAACACCAGGTCGACTATTTCTTCCATCCCAGAGACTATCTTCATGCACAGAGATATGGTGAACTCGGCATGCAGACCCCTGCGTCGCATCTATTGGACGGTCAGCGCGGTGTTCGATCGGCAAGTCAACGACTAACCCAGCCCCCTACTGGCCCAATGGCCACAGTGCCCACCCAGCCCCAAGTGAGTCGAACAATCAAGTGAAGATATTCAAAAAGCATCTAAAAATGGTGAGCTAGCGCTTTAGAACATGTATTGATGGACTTACAGTGATGATATGTATGTGTGTGCGCAAAAGAGACGGGTGAGGCGATGAAGACAATGAGGAATGGGTGTTGAAATGGTGTTGACGCACGGCGCGGGAACAAGCGCCGACATCAGGACTTACCTTTCCACGCCCCCAGAACGCGACACTCAACTTCTCTGCACACGGTGTACTGTAGTTTGTAGTATTAAACAATTAATTGTATTTATATTCAATCTTTTGAATTTCTTGAAAAAAAAAAACTCATTACTGACACACAAAAATCCAGAAATCAGAATTAAGTTGTTTTTGTTTTGTTTAATCCCTGTATAGTGGTCTGGTAATACGGTGTTGAGAGGGACGCAGTCCGAATCTCGATTTAGCACAAAAATTAAAGTTTTGATTGTTTGGAAGCGTTCAAAGTGTTCAGAAAGTGTTCAGAGTGTTCAGCTCGCTTAGGCCCTGCCCATGTTTTACAGATGTACAATACAAGACCAGTCCTCTACTCTAGAGCAAGCAGGTAGGTAAGCTGAGTCCAGCATGTATGGGTGGTAAAGTGACCTTGCAAGGTCCACTGGTAGGGATGGGAAAGTTCGGTTCAGTTCGGTTCAGAGCCCTCTTTGGCTGAACCCCAAACTGGACCATTGGTTCAGTTCAGGTGTTTGGCTGAACCCTTGAACTGAACCCTCAGTTCAGGTTCACATTGGTTCAGTTCAGTTCAGGGAGGGTCTGAACCCCAAACCAAATGCAAATGACAAAATGAGAGGATCATGCTTACGTAATCACATCAAACAAACATGCGGAGTCATCAGGCATGTGTACCACAAAAGCATCTTTTTGTGGTAGAGCTTGGAAAATCAATCAATTTTTTGTGTCTAGATACGACCAAGTCCATGTGGTGTACAGTACTACCTCATAAATGTAAATCCATCATCACCCTTACTGCAGTACCACCACATCGCGTGTTGCAGCTGCTACCATTGATGCATTATTGCAATCTGAGTAGTGTTTAAAAGTCCAGTCATCTAAACTGCAAAAAACTGCAACTGGACTGGACTGAAACTGATCAAAACCGGACTTGCAGTTGCAGTTCACCAAAATTGGGAATGTGACTGGTTCCAGTTCATTGGAATTTGGTGCCACCCAGAACTGCACAAAACTGGCTCAGGTCGGGCTCAACCAGTCTTTGCTGGGTCAGTTGTCGCAGCCAAACCTCTGATGTGTCACGAGTTGTTACATGTCACTGACACATCCTATTCACGACAACTCGGACAACTTCCACCTCGACCACCACTGTCTGGGGCCCCACCCAACTTGGACAAAACAGTGGCATGCATCAACATTGCCTGCAAGTGACAACAGATGACATCAACATGATTAGAGATGTCAACAAGTTGTTGTCAAACGAGTCACTCGCGAGTGTGACTTGTCATGTGACAAGTACTCACGCCCACGAGTACTCGTGCCTGGACACTTGCACGAGTACGAGTACACCCTTTTCCGAGCGCGAGTACTTGCGAGTACTCATGGTACTTTTGCTGTAATACTATGTGATTTCCCCTTTAACAAGTTGCAGTCTTACAATTTTGCATAAAGATGTCTATTGCGCCGTATCAAACTTGAATTACAATGTATCTTTACACTACTAGTTAAGACAAAAACTAAGGCCGCAGGGAGGGCTCGCCGTCTCGGCCCGTCTCAGTTAGAGATTTCAGGTCTGGTCAGGTCCGGTCTTTAGCCCGATTCGGCCACAACCAAAACCGCGACCAGTTGGCCTTTTTACCGACACTGCCCAACCGACAACTGGACCACGACCAACTGATTGTCATCGGTTGTGCGACCAGTTATAGTCGGTTGGAACCGGTTCCAACCGACATCTGCTGTGATTTTTCGTACCAAGGGAAGCAGGTGTTCTATTAAATGTTGTATAGAAAGTCTACTGTACTGTACACTAGCTACTAATGATAATGCCCGCTGCTCTCCGTCTGAGTTGTCGGTGGACTCGTTGTTGTTGCCGCTGACATCGTCTTCAAGTTGCCGTCCGTCGTTGTCGTCGCCTCGTCATCGTCCTTTTGCTGCTGTTGTCGCCTTGCCCGCTGTCGTAGTGGTCGACCTCGCCTTTCCCGCTGTCGTGGCGGTTGACCTCTTGCCCGCTGTCGTGGTGGTCGACCTCGTCTTGCCCGCTATCGTGGTGGTCGACCTCGCCTTGCCTGCTATTGTGGTGGTCGCCTTGCCTGCTGTCGTGGCGGTTGACCTCACCTCGTATTCGCCTGTTCCGAGGTGTTGTGGGTCTTGGTCGTGAACTTGTGTTGCTGCTGCTGCTGGTGTTCTTGAGGCTTGTTGTCGCCGTTGCTGCGTAGTTGTCGCCGTTATTGAGTAAGCAAGGCGAACAAACTGAACAAAACCGGCAAATTGCGGCA
Source organism: Lactarius sanguifluus (assembly GCA_021527775.1). Classification (NCBI taxonomy): domain Eukaryota; kingdom Fungi; phylum Basidiomycota; class Agaricomycetes; order Russulales; family Russulaceae; genus Lactarius; species Lactarius sanguifluus. Next base: position 253,207 of record JAKEYF010000080.1, read on the forward strand.
ATCATCCGGGCCGGGCACAAACTGGGACGAGATCCCATGATGCATGTGACTTGTGTCATTCCACCTTGGCGTACACCCGGCAATGACAGCACCAACGACAACCCCCCGCCAACGCCACGATAACCACAACACCAGCGGCAGGAACGAAGGCAAGGCAATGACAGCTCGTCCACGACGACAACAGGGTGAAGCACAATGGCAATGGCACCCACTGGCACAAGGCAGCATCGAACGCCGTCACCCGCAAGCCCACAAGTTGGCCCGCAACGGCAACGACAACAGACAATAACAACACAGCGGACAACGCAGCAGACGACGGCGGTGACACGACGACGCAGCAGATGACGGCGGCGACGCGACGATGCAGCAGACCGCGGCAGCAACACGACAATGCAGCAGGCGGCGGCGGCGATGCGACGACGCAGCAGACAATGGCGCCGATGCGACAATGCAGCAGATGACAGTGGGGGGCAGTGACGATGGGCTTTATTGTACTAATAGATAGTTGTGTTATAATACTTGTTGTATTCCACTGTTCCTTACTCCATAAATACAGTACCACGATGATAGCCTAGTAATAACCCGGGCCCTCAGTGTCGATACAAGAGCGGTTGCGACCGGTTGTAGTCGGTCGCAACCGGTTGGAGAACGCGGTGGAATCTCAGCGACCGCAACCGCACCTCGCTGTGCTGGGCCCCAACCGCAACCGAAAGTCCAGTTGTGGTCTGGTTGGGTTGCGGTTTTTTTCCGGTTTGGGCAACTGGACCTGATATCACTAGTCTCAGTGTCATCACGTTCGCCTGTCGTCGTGCTGCAGTGTTGTCGTCATTACCGTCAGCGTCGTCTTGCTGTCATTGTCATTGTCGGTCGTTGCTGCCTGCTGTCCAAGTCGTGGTCGACGGGCGTTGTTGTTGTTGTTGTTGTCGTAGGGTCTTCCAAGTTGTTGTCGTTGTTGTCTGAGGCTCGCCCGATGCGTCGTTGTCATCGTCGCCTGGTCTTGCTGTCGTTGCTTGTGCTGGTGGTATTGTAGGTCGTGCCACCTTCAGCCCCCGGGCCGGACCGCATGTAGCTATAGCACGAAACTGGCAATCACTGGGCGTGGGAACCTCAGTGTCATCCAGCTGGCTCCTAAACACAGAAGGCCAGTGACTTGCTTATGCCATGACCACGACCCTTGGACCCTTGGCGTACACCTCGATGACGACGACGGCAAACCCCCCACCCACGCATCCAGCCACACGACGACGACATCCCCCCACCGGGGCCCCATCGACGATGGGCGTATCAACCATGACGCCTAGCGAGGCAACAACACAAAGGCGACGAGGCAAGACTACGACAATGACAATCACGACGACCATGACTATGATGACCACAACCACGACAACCACAACCACGATCATGGTCACAATGACCATGACTACGACCACAACGATGTGACACGACGCAACACAGGCACATCGACATACTACAGCGCCGACGCGGTTAACGATGCCAGTACGTGACGGCTGCGGGGGGGCGACACTGTGGGAGGCATACTTGTAGTAGTAGTAGCTAATGTTTTCCATAGTTTTATTTATCTGTACTTCTTTGAGTCCTGAGGGCCTGAGAATATGATGAGTACTTGCAAGAGTACTCGTACTCACGCTGAGACGCGAGTACTTGTGTCCTGAATAGGTAATCGCACCACGAGTATGAGTGTCAGTCTGAGGGATTTGACGAGTACTTGTGCTCACGAGTACTCGCACTGATGAGTACAAGTTGAGTACAAGTGGCCAGTTGGGAATTTTTGATGAGTACTCATACTCACGAGTATAACTCGTTGACATCTCTAAACATGATAGTGTGACTATGACAACAGCTTTAGCAACTCAAGTACAACGTGTTCCTGACCCCAACAGCCACCCCTGCCAGGCCCTGCAATGTTTGGCACCATGCCAAAGCGGGAGCATTTGTGATCACCCTCATTCCCTGCCAGTGAGTTCTAAGTAGCCACCATTTCTGTTCCCAACTTTGCTGCACTTACACGCGGCCTTAGCGACACAAATGCAACACATCCCAAATTATAACAGCCTCCCTCACGAAGTTTGGTGGCACGCTGAAGCGTGCGTGGGTGTTTGCAATCGCACTCATTCCCCTAGGTTCCAGGTAGCCATCATTTCCATTCCAAACCTCGCCACACTCATGCGTGGTGTAAACGTCTACCATGGACGTTTGCCTGACTTAGGCTTCTCGGGTTGTGGCGAATCTAACGAGAGGGT